>PVJH01037303.1:0-18014 GCA_004026705.1 Nesogale talazaci | reverse complement strand
CTGCCCTCTGGTGGGAGTGGGAGGCCCAGCCTTGCTCCTGGAGAGCTGCTGCTGGATTTGAACCGCCAAGCCAGTGGGCCACATTCCTGCACTCAACCACTACACTACTGGGGCTCAGCCCCAAAACTCATTTTAATGTATCATCCAGACCAACAAAGTGCAGATGCGCAGACAGAAGCAGTGGAGGAATGCATAAAAAAGTGCATTGCAATTGATCAGGCATGGATGATTCTAGGGAACGAAGAGGCAAAAAAAAAAAAAAAAAAAAAGAATATGACCTGCAGTAGCAGGACGATGACCTGAGAAATATCAGACCAGTGGAGGCGCAACTATATCTTGAAGAAATGTTCTGAAATCAAGCTGATTGCTCTTTCTTCCTGAGGTGCAAATGTGGTGGAAATAGTGCTTCCAAGGAGGAAGCAGAAGTTAACCTGATTTCTTTTGATATTTCTTCACTAATTAAAGAACTTCAAACTACTTGAAACTAGCCACGATGTAGAACCTGATGACTATGTAATCAGAAATGTCGAGAGGCCCTTGCAGCAAATATAAAAACTTAAAGTAACAACAAAAATCACCAGGTATTTGAGATCAAAAGGGCAGTAACTATCCAAAGAGAGTTCAGAATGGTTAGGAAAGAAGGACTAAAGGAAACAGTGAGGGAATTTCAGAGACTTTATGGGAGGAGACAGCCACGTTTTTCTCCTGTGGAATGACTGGTGGGTTCAAACCACTGATTTTGTGTGCTACCCAGGCTCCTCGACCACTAAAACCAGTGACGGAGAAGTTAAAGAGCACGACCGATTTTTTTCAATGTGAAATTGATCAACATGTAATCAAGGTGCATTGATAATTATCGGTTATTAGAAAGTGATAGTTGGAAAAAGGAAAGAATGCTAGCTGGAAAATGTGATGTTGGTGACAAACATGATGATGGAGGCCGTATGATAGAATTTTACAAGACAAATGACATCATTGAAAATACCTTCTTTCAGACTGGACATATGAATTTCAGCAGGTGGAATACACAAATCAAATTGATTATATCTGTGAGAAGAGATGAAGGAGAAACTCAACATTATCAGCCAAGAGAAGGTCAGGGACAACCGTAAAACAGACTCTTAATTGCTCATATGCAAGTTCAGGTTGAAGTTATTGAAAAATGGCATTCAAGTTTAAATTGTTAAATGAAAAATTAAATTGCTCTATAAACTTTCAGCTTTTAAAAATGTACCAAAATGTGATTTAGAACTTCAGAGTGATGACATCAATAAATACATACAAAGATAAAAAAGTATGGCTTGTGCACCTTGCCATAGTTAAGCCAACAGTAAACCATGGTAGAAGTATAGAAACACTCACTCGTTTAAGGATCATATCAGAGTTCAAAAACTTGCCTTGCTGTTTATTAGTTATGTGGCTTTGAACAAATGGTTTAATTTTTCTTTTCTTTTTTATAAATCACTTTATTAGGGGCTCCTATAACTCTTATCACAATCCATCCATCCATTGTGTCAAGCACATTTGGGTTTAACATTTCTGAACCTATATTCCCTTATCTAAAACGGGTGATTGTCTGCTGGGTTCTCAAAATGTATCAAATGTTTCTTAGACTTCCAAGCTTGGAGGTATAATTAATAAGGTTGAAAACAATACATTCACAGTCAATTGTGGCTTGTCTTCTCGTAGCTTTCATACTGGAACCTCGCGTGGGACATTCTCACTTCCCCTACCCTCACAACAATCAGGGCTCTTAAAGAGCACCACGAAAGAGAAAAGTCTCACAAGCTCTGGCTCCATGCCACAAGTCTGTGCGTCCTCGGAATGCTTATAATTTACTGTTGCTGCCATTGTTATTGCTACACCTGTCCTCATTCCCTGCCCACCACATTTTCCCCGGACTCCTGAGATGTTCTACTCTACCACCCTGCGAGGAGAATGGTAGTGCGTTTCTCTCCAGCTGCCGCTATCCCCCCAAAGGTCCCTGTATTCAGGGTCGGTCCTCCATCCTATACTGGGTGCTCTTGCCATTCAGTTGGCTTCAACTCATGGCGGCTCCACGCACAATAAAGCAAAAACATGCCCTGCTCCTGTGTCCGTCTTCACAAATGCTGGTATGCCCGAGCCCCTTGTAGTCACTATGTGCTTTGAGGGATTCTTAACCGAGGGGGTTCTTCTTCAGCACGTACCAGAGAGTACTCTGTTATGACCCATTGGGTCTTCACTGGCTATTTTTTTTCTTGCGTCACTGCCCTGGTGGGAGTAGGAAGCCCAGCCTTGCTCTTGGAAAGCTGCTGCTGGATTTGAAGTGTCAACCCTGTGGGCTGCTGTCCCACTCATAACCACTGCACCACCTGGTCTCAGCTGGCTAATTTTTAAAAGGAGATCCCTAGGTCTTTATTATGAGTCTGTCTTAGCCTGGATGCTTCCCTGGCACCTATCCACCAGGGGTTACCTTGTTGAATTACCAGGCGTGTAGCCTCCAGTATCATTAGGTGAAAGCCACAATAGTATAGCAAACTGACAAGTGGGTTGTTGTCAGCCTTTGTCTTTTTTGTTTGTTTGTTTGGGTATCACTGCCCTCAGGTGGTGGGAGTAGGAGGCCCAGCCTTTGCTCCTGTGGAGCTGGAATCGAACCTCCATCCCAGTGGGCCGCAGTCCCGTGCACAACCACTACGCCACCGGGGCTGAACCCTGTTGTCAGCCTTTACATTCATTTCCCTGTCTCCTAGAAGTGTTGGGGTGACATTCTGAGGCCCCTAATTGATGATAGCTACTTAGTTCCAGGTTCTATCTTAGATCCTTGAAGTACAGGGATGCCTAAGATATAGCTCTATTGTGCCTGAACAATTAATCCAGTGGTGCCCCTTCTGGCCCTGAGAACCATGCCCTGTTTCATCTGGCCCCCCAAAGAAACCTTTTTCTCCCTTCCTCTTTTAAGTTACTTCCCTTTCCACCACCCAAGCCCATGGCTTCCTCCTTCCCCATCTCACACATGGCTCTTCCCTTTTTAGCTTGAGTGGCTGGGCAGTTGGAGAAGCCAGTAATGAAGATGGGGAACCCAAAAGGCAGAACAAATCAGAACCTTCTCTCTTAAACTCATAAAGATATAGGAAATGTGCTCCTGTCATCAATTTGGTTTTCTTCAGTTAGCCGTATACATCATTTTTGCGGAATTTAGGAGGTTTTTAAAAAAAAACAATAAAAAAATAATTTGTCCAAACACTAAGGGTGTGCAACAGAGTGTTGAGTTCCAGAGGGAATATCAAGGATATACTTTGGGGCCAGGGTGTGGCAACTCACCTGGCTCAAATGGGGGACACTCCTGGAGGTCAACGAACAGACCTTGGACTATTTACAGGTTTTTATTTTGTTATTTTTTTCCTTATTTATATATATTTTTTGACATTGTTTTTTTGTTGTTGTTATCATTATCATTTTACTTTCTTTGGTCACTTCATCTTAGGATGCCTGGTTGTTTTGTACATCTTGTTATCTCTGCAGGTCTATTAAGATAAGATAGACTGAATGAACAGTCTGGAGGAGACAACAATGGGACTGATGGTTTTGGGGGGACATTGGAGATGGGGAGGTGTGGGGAAGGGGAGGTGGGGGAAAGAGGTGGTGTTGACTAACCCAGTGATAAGAGAACAACAAGTGATTCAAAATCAGTGACAAGGTGGGTGTGAGAGCCTGATGGGGATTGATCAAGAGTAATGTAACACTGAGCAAATACTGAAACCCAAATGGAGGCTGAGCATGATAATGTGACGAAAGGAAAGTAAAAGGAAATAGAGGAAAGAACTGGGAAGTAAAAGGCATTTATAGAGGTCTAAATGCAGGCATATACATAGGTGAATATATTTATATATGATGGTGGGGAAATAGATCAACGTGCATATACTTTTAGGGTTAGTATTAAGCCAGCAAATGGGCTTTGGACCTTCACTCAACTAGTTCCTCAGTGCAAGAACACTTTGTTCTATTAAATTGACATTCCATGATGCTCACCTTCCCGACACCATCACTGAAGAGAAATGCGTGCATCAGCAAAGGTGGTGGAGAAAACCTAGCTTAATAAATAACGGAAACAGGTGCCTGCACGCGGGGAGAAGTTTCAGTTCACGACGGGCCACTCACAGTCTTCTCCGGGCCTCGACTGCCGCTCCCACTCAGGCGGGTCTACTGATGCGGCCCTGCAGTTTGCAGCCGTCCTGTCTTGCCTTAGCAGTGCCACGGTGCCTGGCTGGAGCCCAACAGCAGCGGGCACGTGCAGATGAGCTCATGCTCGCGAGGGTCATAATGGTCCCCGATGGGTGTCACCTTCTCCAGACCGTGCTTGGCAAACACCGTTTCCAGCTTTGCTTCTAGAAATGGCGGCCCTCTGAAGCCCTTCTCCAGAGTGACCGTCTGGTCCCCCGGCTCCGCGTCTCCACACGTGCACTCCGTCGTCCTCTCTGAAATATCGGCGACCTCCACCCAGGCCTTCCAGAAACTCTGGATTCCGAAGCTCTTGGCGTCTTCTACACATCCTCCACACATTTTCAGAGTGGGCCACGGCCCCCTGGTATGTCACCGTTAAGGCCTGAACTTCCTTCTCCAGTTTAACAGCTTTTATGGCTCGTTCCGCCAGGGAGGCCCCCGCTCATCTGCAGGGTCCTCGGAGCTGCCGTCCTCTCCAGTCCTCCTCTGGGTGGCAGTGGTGAGAGGGTGCAGCCATCCCCCGGCCTGACGGCAGGTGCGTCCGCCAGCCTCGGTTTACCGCTCTGTGCAATGGGGCCGGGCACCCCCGGTGCCCGCCACAATCTATCTTACCATTAAATAATAATAATAACCGTTCGCCCTTTACCTTGCGAGAGGTAAGTTCTTCATAGCTTATTGTTGCAGCATCGTACACATGGATGGTGCTCCCTTCAAGCAGAGCGAGGTTGAGAACGTCCTCAGGCAGGAGCTTTGGCGCACACGCTAGATACCAGGTTTAAGTACACACAGTTCAGCGACATTAACCACAGTCTCCGTGTGGTACTTCCATCTCCACGACTCCTTTCCAAAAAGCTTTCCGCCACCCACACTGACACTCAGGGTCTCTTCACCAGGAACTCCCATTTTCATCTCCCTGGCTGCCTCTCCTAACTGTCCCCACGCATTTATCCATTCTAAGTACTTTACCTACGTGAGATCACCCATTTGCCCTTTTGTGTTCGACTTACTTCACTCAGCATAATGTTTTCAAGGGTCCTCTATGTCATGGTACGTTTTAAAATTCCATTGTTCTTTATGGCAGGTGGTGCTAACTATTTTAATGGTATTAGTATCTTTAATGGGCACAAACACAAGAATGGTTGTAAGGATGATTGCCCATCTCGTTATATTGCACACAGACTTGTTCTGCATCAGAATCCACTTGATGGTACTAATAATATAGTTAATCATACGATGTAATATGATTTGTACATTTCTTTGGCAAAAGATCAAACCAAAGGAACAACAGAAGTGTAGGTTGAGAAATTTTCAATTCCTAAAGTCACAGAGTTAAGGCTTGGGAGAGAAAGGTCTTGCTTTTAATCACTGGGAAACCCTGCCTTATGAACATATGCAGATGGTATATTTAAATAAAAACCAGATGCCAAGCAATGACGAAGGATGTGTCCATGTGAGAGTTGGCTCATTACTGCACTGTTTTTTTGGGGGGGGGCATCACTGCTCTCGGTGGTGGGAGTAGGAGGCCCAGCCCCACTGCTGGAATTGAACCTCCGTCCCAGTGGGCCGCAGTCCCGCGCACAACCACTACGCCACCGGGACTCAGCCCTCATTATTGCACTATTACCTGCAGAATTTTGAGTGTAAGTTTTGTTGAATTTTGAGTTCCTGAATATTTGTGCTGTTTATTGTAATTGAATTCAGTATTATAATAACAAATGACAAACTATCTTGGGGTTTTGTATTCTGTATTTTCGGTATCTTCTGGAGGTCAGGGACCCGTCCTGTTCATCTGTTCACATGTATTTCATGAAGCATAATCCACACCGTCCCCTCAATATGCCATCATTTATAGAATTTTTCCTTTATGTTCTCCTTCCTCTTTGTTTCCTAACCCTCTGAACTTTGGTGTTGAGTAAACATTGCTCTTTTGACCGTAAGTGCTTTATTTTTTACCACAAGAGTGAATTCAGTTTCAGATTTGAAGGGTGACTAGACACCACAATCATGGGGTCCACCTACCTTTTCCAATCCAGGAAACAGTGGTTCTTGGTCTTTTGGCTAAGGTCAAGTGTAGTATCTAATCCAGTAAACCTAGTCTTTTTGTCTGTGTTAAAATGAAAAAAAAAAATCACTGGGGGCTTGTACAACTTTTATCGCAATCCACCCATCCATCCATTGTGCCAAACACATTTGTACCTTTGTTGTCATTATCATTCTCAAAACATTTGCTTTCTACTTGAGCCTTTGGTATCAACTCATTTTTCCCCTCCCTTCTTATTCTCTCCTCCCTTATGAATCCTTGGCAATTATTTTTGGGGGGCATCACTGCCCTCTGGTGGGAGTAGGAGGTCCACTCTTGCTCCTGGAGAGCTGCTGTGGATTTGAACCACCAACTCAGTGGGCCGCATTCTCCCACACAACCACTACACCACCGGGGCTTAGCCCGAACTCTTGGCAATTTATAAATTATTGTAAGATATTATCATATTTCACACTGCCTGACATCTCCCTTCACCCACTTCCCTGTTGTTTATTCCCCAGGGAGGAGGTTACATGTAGATCCTTATAACTGGTTCCCCCTTCTTCCCCCACATTCCCTCCCCCCTCCTGGCATTGCCACTCTCACCACTGTTCCTGAAGGGTTCATCTGTCTGGATTCTCTGTGTTTCCACTTCCTGTCTGTACCAATGCACATTCTCCAGTCTGGTTGTCATCTTGACCCCACGCTCAAACCTCATCTTTTTTATGAAATTTGAGGGTTTTTTGTGGAAATTTGTGCCTATTGGTACACACCGAGGGTACAGAGACTAGGTAGTGCAAACAGCTTAATGCACTGTCCCACTGACAGAAAGATCTAACATCAAGTCTATCACAAGCACTCAAAAGAAAAGCCTGGTGATCTACTTCTGAAAAATAGTAGGAATTAAAAACTATGGAGTGCAGTTATACTAGCAGACACACTGGATCACTGTGAGTTGGGATAGACTTGATGGTAACTACTGTTTTTTGTCTTTATTTATTTATTTATTTATTTATTTGGGGGGGGGGCATCACTGCTTTTCGGTGGTGGGAGTAGGAGGCCCAGCCCCACAGCTGGAATTGAACCTCCGTCCCAGTGGGCCGCAGTCCCGTGCACAAGCACTACGCCACTGGGGCTCAGCCCTGTTTTTTGTTTTTAATAGTAATTGTTTACTTGCTCTTGAAACTGCTTCCTCCTCCAAATTAAACAAACAAACAAAAAAGAAACTGTTTTCCAAAGTACCTACATCATTTCTTGAGATTAAGTCATCAAGTATGGCAACTAGGGTTCTAATTCATCCATGCATGGGCTTATTTCAAGGAAAACTTGTGGTTCATACATGTCCCTACCACCAGTGGGTGCCTCCAGACAAGTTCTCTTCGTAATGCATTTGTCCTGGTTTTGTGAGGGCACCTGCAAAACAGAGTCATTAAAAAGAGTGACTTTCAAGGCAGAGAAGATTCCCAAGGGATAATCATGATGGATTTTCTTGAAGGGCATATGATGGTGGGGGCTTTTTTGGGGGGTGGGGGTGGGGGGAGGAATTCTAGGAACATCGCAAACTGCATTAGTGATATAAAGGCCAGGGAAGCTACACTAAGGATTTCTCTCTCTCTCTCTCTCTCTCTCTCTCTCTCTCTCTCTCTCTCTCTCACACACACACACACACACACACACACACTCATTAAAGCAATATACCTGCTCACTTTTCAAACCTAGTATGGGCTGCCCTATGAGAATCTCATGTCATCACATTTCTTATTTTCTAAACTCAAAGACCATTTAAAAGGAAAATGATTTGAGGCCCTAGTAGGTGTCCACGCTACCCTTTTGATGTAGTGTAAATAGGGTAAAGCAGAATTCTTTGGGTAAGGATTTGGACATTTATAGCTCTAGATAGAGAATATGTCAAGAAACAATAGCTTCACATTTTGATATTTGTGCTTATTAATAAGGTGACTTTGCAGCAGTCCTTTTTGACCTACCCTCATAGTTTTCCACCAGTAGTATGAAAGGTCCCCAATTCTCCACATCCCCACCAACTCATCATTTTATATATTTTTAACTATACAACCCTCATGTGTATGTATTTGTGGTTTTTAATTCCATTTTGCTTGCATTCCCAATCAAAGGAAGCAGCACTCACAAAATCAAACAAGGAGATTGCATTGGTCAAATCTGTTGTAAAAGATCTCTTTCAAATGTCAAATAAATACAAACCCAAGCAACAGATGTTTCTTTGAAGACAAAGGTGGACCTGATCCAAGACATGGTATTTTTGTCACCTCATATGTATTAGATCACTGGACAATGAATAAATAAGGAAGATTGGAGAAGAGCTGGCTTCTTTGAATTATGGTGTTGGTGAAGCATCCATTGAACATACCATGGATTGTCAGAAGAACAAACACGGCTGTCTTGGAAGATGTACCCAGCTGCTCCTTAGAAGGGAGACCAATGAGACTCTGTCTCCCGTACTTGTTATCAGAAGAGACTAGTGTGTGGAGAAGGAGATCAAGCTTGTTAAAGCAGAGGACTAGTCCCAATGTGGAAAATCTTCAGTGAGGGGCTGCAACAATGGGGTCTAACCCAGCACTGGTTCTGAGGCTGGTGGACGACTGGGCAGTGTTTCGTTGCATGGTCCACAGGGCCACTACGCATCCAACGGCTACAACACTGAATGGATGACGACTCTGAAGTCGAACCCCGCAGCATCTTGGAATAGCGAACGGTTTCCTAAAGGCAAGGCCCAAGAAAACCCAGGCAACACACGAAGAGGCCACTGTGAGTTGGAACGGAATCGATGGCAAAAGTTGTTTTCTTTTTTAAATGACAGTGGATGCGGAGTACCTTCTCATGTGTTGATTGGCCATATGTACATTTTCTTGGAAAAATGTATGTGTGGACCCTTTGCCTAGTTTACGCTTGAGCTCTGGCATCTCCACATAAAGCTTCACTGTCAGGGTGATTCATCCACATCGTAGTGTGATGAGATGGACATCAGAGCACGTGAGAGGGAGGGATCAATGTCAGTGTCATGGCGGACCCAAATCCACCCAGGTGATCCAAATCTGAGGTTTTTTTAATTTAAAACAATTTTTTTGGTGTCTGATTCTTTTCATGGCACATTTCTTTCTTTAAAAAAAATCATTTTTTTGCTGAGCCCCGGTGGCGTAGTGGTTGTGCGCGGAACTGTGGCCCACTGGGATGGAGGTTCGATTCCCGCTCACAGGAGCAAAGGCTGGGCCTCCTACTCCCACCACCAGGGCAGTGATGCCTAAAAAAAAAAAAAATCATTTTTTTGGCATATGGCATAGCACATAATTCAATCATTCAATCACATTAAGAAAAGCTGTGCAATCATCACCACAATCAATTTCAGAAGATTTTCTTGTGTTCATTTTTATCAGCTTCTCAAACCTGGATTCATATGCAGAAAATCGTATAAAACACAAATGAGGGGTTGAGCCCCGGTGGCGTAAGTGGTTGAGTGTGGGACTGCAGCCTGCAGGCTTGGCGGTTCAAATACAGTGGCTGCTCTCAGGAGTAGCGCTGGGTAGCTCCCACGAACACCAAAGGGCAGTGATGCGCGTGCCCCCCCCCCCCAAAAAACAAAACAGAGCAAAAAACTCCCTCAAATGAACAAAACCCCAATAATAACTAGACAAAATATAGAAAAACATTAACCTATGAAAGCAGAAAATATTAAAAACGGAAGCTTTAAATTGAATCAAAGGGAGACCAAATGATAAGGTGTTACATTCTAACCTACTCATGTGTCATAATAGACTTTACAATGCTCTCTAACTGCAAGGTTATTTACATCCCTCAACTATGGTCAGAGGGGATTTATAGAAGAGTTAGTTTATATATGGACCCTACAAATGGATTTTGGGCTTCTGTAGCCTTCTAAAAACCAGGTGTTCACTATTTAAGCTCTGATATAATTCCCTCTTTTAGGTTTGGATTTTATTATTTACAGTCCTTGGATCACACAGGCTGGTGTGCTTCCTCCATGTGAACTTAGATGGTGCTTCACTTAGATGGCTGATTGTTTTGTTTTGGGGGGCATCACTGCCCTCTGGTGGTCGTGGGAGCTACACAGTCTTGCTCCTGGAGAGCCGCTGCTGGATTTGAACCACTAAGTTCGTGGGCCGCAGTCCCGCACTCAACCGCTATGCCACCGGGGCTCAGCCAGATGGCTGCTTGTGTTAAGACAAGCGTTTAAAGATCCAGGCCCTATATTTCCTGACAAGTCTTTTAGACTTCAGATGCTATTCTTTCTGATAGCTGGTACCATTTAGTTTCTTATTTCCTTTTTGTCATCATTTTCTTTTACTTTTATTATGACTTTTATAAATATTGTGGGGCTGGGCTGAGCCCAGGTGGCTTAAATGGTTGAGTGCGGGACTGCGACCTGTGGGCTTGGCGGTTCAAATCCAGCGGTGGCTCTCAGGAGCAGTACTGGGTAGCGCCCACCACCACCAGAGGCAGTGATGCCCCCCCCCCCAAATATATATATTTTGGGCTTTTTATTATTGTTTTCACTCTTTAAGAAATCATTTATTGGAGGCTCATATAATTAAAAAAATCATTTTATTGGAGGCTCATACAACTCTTATTACAATCTATCCATCCACTCATCGTATGTCAAGCATATTTGTAAATTTTTTTTTTTTGGCATCACTGCTCTCCAGCTGTGGGAGTAGGAGGGCCAGCCCCACTGCTGGAATTGAACCTCCGTCCCAGTGGGCCGTAGTCCCGCGCACAACCACTACGCCACCGGGGCACAGTCCGCATATTTGTTGCCACCATCATTCTCAAAACATTTTCTTTCTACTTGAGCCCTTGGTATCAGCTCATTTCCCCCCTCCTTCCACCCCTCCCTCAAGAACTCTTGATAATTTATAAATTATTATTTTGCTATGTCTTAACTTCACCCATTTTTCTGTTGTCTGTCTCTCAGGGAGGGGGCTATATGGAGATCCTTGTGATTGGTTCCCTCCTTCTACTCCACCTTCCTCTCCCCCTCCTGGTATTGCTGCTCTCATTATTGGTCCTGAGAGGCTTATCTGTTCTGGAATAGCCATATTTGTAAGGTAGAATTGGGATCACGATAGTGGGGGGGAGCAAGGGAAGACACATTTAAGAACTGGAGAAAAGTTGTATGTTTCATTGTTGCTACACTGTACCCTGACTGACTTGTCTCCTCCCCATGACTCTTCTGTAATTGAATGTCCAGTTGCCTATAAGTGGGCTTTGTGTCTACACTCTATCGGCCCCCTTGTTCACATCAATATGATATTCTTTTTTGGGGGGGACATTCCTTTTTGGGGCATCACTGCCTCTGGTGGTCGTGAGCACCAATAAGATACCTGATCCCATAGACATTCTCATGATCACATATGCTGGTGTGCTTCTTCCATGTGGGCTTTCTGGCTTTTCAACTAGATGGCCACGTCTTTATCGTTAAGCCTTTAAAGTCCCGGATGACCTATCTTTTGATAGTCAGCCACCATCAGCTTTCTTCACTACTTTTGCTTATGCCCCCACTATCTTCAGCGATCATGTTGGGAAGGTGAGCATCATGGATGCCAGTTTAATAGAACAAAGTGTTCTTGCATTGAGGAAGTACTCGAGTGTAGGCCCAATATCCATCTGCTACCTCAATACTAAACCTATAAACCTAAGTAACATAGATCTATTTCCCCCTCTTCATATTTAAGTATATTTACAGATGTACATGCCTGTATTTAGAGCTCTATAAATGCCCTTTGCCCCCTAGTTCTACCATTTAGTGTCTTCCCCACACTGTGCTACAACACCCACATCTTCGGTTATCTCTTCATGAGGATAACTATCAAGTAGAACCAGAGACGAGACATTTCAATTTGATCATGTTAGCAATGCAATCAATTTGTAAAGCAAAAAAAAAAATCAAATGAATTATTTTTTCAAATATTTAATTTTAAAAAAGGATATTTTAATCCCTTTGGAAAGGTTGAAGGACAAAGATAGAGGGCGAGATAAACTCTGATGAGAGCTTGTCTCTAAGGAGATAAGGTTGGTCTAGAAAGTTTTAAGTACAAACAAACAGGTCTTGTAAAAGCAATAGGTAGCTGTGTTTAATTCCAGAAAGGAACGGAAGCAAAATAGAAAAACATGGATCAGAAAAAAATTTAAAAAATAGAATGTAATCAGTTGGCACATGATTTAATCATTTAAACAGTCAAACGTAATACAATTTTAGCATCAGTAGAACCAAGGTGTTATAGTATATTTCATTCATATTTTCAAGCTATAATTTGAAATTTTACTTCTCTGTACATCTAATTCTTCAGAATTACAATAATCTTCCTAGTTTCCTACTAGATGAATTATATGTAGTTGAAAGCTACCTTCTTTCCTTATAAAGTTTGAACATTTGCACAATAGCTATGACTAAAATAAATAGTGCCCATTTTGGGGAGAGAGCTTGTTTAATTCAGAATATAATTAAAATCTCATGTAGCTTTATTGGTTTTCGTATCCAGCAGAGAAAAAATATTGAAACTCCAAGAGATTTTGAATTAAATACCTACAACAGTTTAGTTTTATTAGTTCTGATGGTGTGAAAAAAAAATCATAAGGACAACATTGAAAAAAATCTAGGTTTTCTTAGAGCCCCAAATGACTTTTAAACAATAAAACAAGCTATAAAACCTACGTGTGATATTAAAAATTATGTTGTTCAATAAATGTGATATTCACAAATGTGGCTATAATTTTTTCCACCTAAACTACAGCAAAGTGAACATGGAGCTGGTGCCTGGGTTGAGAAGAGGCGGTATTATATAGCTTAACAGAGTTAAGTGCCTCAATTTGCTAGTTAGGATTATATAGCAGAGCTGGAATGCTATACAGCCTTTTAACACCTTGTGCCCGTCACTGTGTTAGAGGCTAAAGCAAAGAAAGAGAGGCTGCTTCCTTTTCTGAATTAATGGCTACTTCCCAGAATTTTAATATCTCATTTGTAAAAAAGATTTGCAGATTTAGCTTCTACAGCTGATGGTTCAATGAGGCACCAAACATACTAGTTCTAGAATCCTATATTTGAAGATGCAGAAAAAGGGCTGGTTAATGACTTATTATAAAAAAACAGTAAATGAGTTGTAGTTATCTTAATTCCATGCTAATTGAACCAGCCCCCAAACCAAAACCATCGTCATAAAGTGGATTCTGCTTCACAGGAACCCTACAGAGGGCTTCTGGGACTGTAAATTGTCATGGATACAGGCAGCCTCCTCTTTTTGCCACAGGGTGGCTGGTGGGTTTGAACTGTTGACCTCAAAGTTAGTAGTCCAATGCTTCTCCCACAGCACCATCAAGGTTCCTTTGCTAAATTAAAAGAGGAAGGAAAAAGAAGAAAGTCCAGGTCGAGGGGCATATTGAGTGAGAAAAGCAGCACAGTTATCTGTTTAGTTCACTGTTTAATTCCCTTCAGTCTCAATCTTTAAAGACCCGAACCTCTTTTGAAGTCACATTTAGGGTTCAGGTAATAATAATCATCCTTCCTTTGTCCTCAAAAGAACCTTGGTGGCACAGTGAGTTACAACTTGGAGGGCTGACACCAAGGTTGACAGTTCAAATTCACCAGTTGCTCTTTGAAGGTGGAGGTTTCTTACCTTCCCATGAAGATTTATACCTTTGGAAACCTACAGGGGCATTTTGTCTTATAGGGTCTTCATGAGTCAAAATTGATTCGATGACAGTGAGGTGTTTTTTGTTTGCTTTTTTCTTCCTTTCTCTTTGTGCCCAAAAGCTTTCTGTTCTTGGAACACAGAAGAATTCACTTTCCTTTCAAATGCTCCCAGCACCTGCCTGAATTCTTCATCAGATCTTGTGATGAGAAGAATGACTAGTGGAGTGGGGACCACACAGGTCCATTGCTTCTCAAACAACCGTCCACAATTTTCACCATAATACACTACCCGAAATCATATGTAAACTTAAATCATTGAAATTCCTTCACCTTAAATAGGGCATTTTCATTTCTTTTCGTTTTTTTTGGGGGGGGGGTCATCATTGCCCTCTGGTGGTGGGAGTAGGAGGCCCAGCCTTTGCTCCTGTGGAGCCACTGCTGGAATTGAACCTCCATCACAGTGGGCTGCAGTCCTGTGCACAACCACTATGCCACCGGGGCTCAGCCCCATTTTCATTTCTTTAAACATAAGCCCATATTTATTTTTCTAGGCTTTAATTAAAAAGCTATAGAGAAGTTGGAGCTACACATTACACACTGAATACTTGTATACTCTGTATGTAAATCCATTTAATAATGTTTTGAGGTTATCTCTGATTACCAAGTCTTTCCCCCCATAGATTGGCTAATGGGTTTGAACCTCTGACCTTCCAAAACAGCAATCAAGTGCCTACCCATTGCACCACCAGGATTCCTTGCAAATGTGTTTATTGAACTACTTAAAAATATATAACAAAAAACTAAAAAAAATATATATATATATAGCAGACACCAAAACTCTTCAACCCTTACTGAATACTTTTGCTTGAATCTCCAAGGATAAGGCATTTCCCAATGTAACCCAACAATTCCAGTATCATATATAACATGACTTAATAATGTTGTCGAATATACAATTCGCGTTCATTTTCATAATGTCTCTAAATTTTTTGTAGCTTAAAAATACCAAACTCATTCTTCAAGTTTCTCCATCCCTTTCTCTCCCTCTCTCAAAGTCTCATTTTGGGCTCAGTGGTTGTTTTTTTCCCTCCTGTGCTTTTGAAGCTGGTGTTCTCAGGTGATGTCAAGTGAGTGCAGACTCACAGGGACCCTGAGTCTAACAGAGCGAAACACTGCTCGGTCCTGTGCCCACACAGTCACTGTGTGTGAGCCCATCATCACATCCGCTGTGTCAACCTACCCCCCAGCTTTACCAAGCATGATGTCTCTTTTCAGGGACTAGTCTCCCCTGATTACATGTCTGAAGTACACATACATGGGACCATGTGCCACCATTTTAGCTTCCAGGGGGCATTCTGCCTGTACTTCCTTCAAGACAGATTTGTTTCTTCTTTTGGCAGTCCATAATACTTTCAATACTCTTCACCAGTACCTTAATTCAAATGCTTGATTCTTCTCTGCTCTTTCATATTCAATGCCCACATACACATGTGGTGATTAAATTTTGAAGCTTATCACAAAATTGGGCCACTGAAAGCCCCTTTAAGATGGATTTTTGTATTCTTTCCACCGCTTCTGCCACAAGATGTTTTGGGCTTACCTTGTATTTTCTGCTGCAGTGCAGCTACCTCTCCAAGAACTTATTTAGTCTATGAATAGGTAAAACAATCATGTGGTTCAATTCTCCAAAAGATTGAAAGGGTATAGAATACATTTTCCACTCACCTTGCCGCCCCCTCCACAATACAATTGAGTATGTAATTTGTGTGTATTCAAGAGATGATTTATAACCATAGAACGAAGGTACTGATAACTCAAATGATGGCATACTCTGTTCATTGATCTTTCCTGTGATTTCGGTACACCTGCCCTCACATTCTAAGATACACTGATGACTTCAACCTAAAAGGACCAGAAGTCATTTTAGAGCAAGTCAAAGTTTTCAGATGAGAAAACTAAGCTTCATAGAAGCAACTTGCCCAAAGTTGCTCTGGACATACTCACGTGTCATTTCCGGCCCGTGGAAGGGTTGCCTTTTGCACTCTAGGCTAGTATCCACTTAACTGCCAAATTACCACTGAGGGAAATCTTTCCTTTCCTGTCCACCCTCTCCTGGGTGATGTTCTTTGTTACACATTCCCAGGACATTGGGCACATCTTCCTAGCACCCACATACGTCACCGTGTTAAAATGTGTTTCCCACCCCACTATGAACAAGGGCTACGTCTGTCTATATGCTTCACTTAGGGCACACCGCAGGTCCTCAGCTGAGGACTGAGACTCGAACCCGAGCCGGTCAGCTCCCAGTCCACTCCTCTTCCTACTGCAGTCCCGTACAACAGAAGCAAAGAGCTCCTGGACGGAAAAACCTCCTCGATTGAAAAAACTGGGCAAGCTTTCCATTTTCGTCGATTAAGGAGCCAGGCGGGGGCCCTCCTTGGCAGAAATGGCTCACGGTGAGGTGTGACAACCGCAGGAGGACGTCAATCAGGAAAATGCCCCTTTGCCCCAGAGGCGAGCGCTGCCCACAGAGCTGAGGCCACAGCTTCAATAGAAAACACGTGTCAAACGGGGGAGTCAGGCTGTGAGCAGCTGCAGCCCCCAGGGCCCCGGGAGAGGGGAAAAGGAAAGGCCCCCATCCGGTGGGAGAAGCGCGCGGAGGCTCCCCACCCTGATCCCCGGCCCAGCAGAGCGGCTTCTGCCCACGTCCCCCGGGTAGTGGCTGAGTGCCGGGCACCGACACACCAGTGGCGGCTGGAGCGGCTAGGAATCTGGACAGAGCTAAGGGCAGCGCGCCTCTTTCCTCGGAGCGGAAAGTTAAGCAGGGGCACGGCTTCAGGCTAGGAGCTTGGGGGACGCGCTGGGCAAAAAGCAGTGCCGCCGTTATTCCAGGGAGCGCGCCAACCGGGAAGGTGGCTCGGGGGCGGTGACAACTCGGCCCTCCAGCGGCCACCGTCCCTCCGTCCCTCGCGGGCGGCTGGCCTAGGACCCGCTTCAGCCGGCCGGGATCCGAGCTGGGCCCAGGGACCCCCAGTTTGGGCCGAGGCCCCGAGAGCCCGCAGCCGCGGTCCTCGCCTGTCCCGGACGGCGCGAGCCCTGGGCTCCCCTCGAGGGCGGCCCCGCGAGGGCGGCGGCGGCCCGGCACCTGGGCGCAGGGTCCTCGGGGATGGGCGGCGAGCGCCGCTCGGGGGCGGGGAGCTGCGCTGGCGGGGGCGGGCCCGGGCGGGGGCGGGAGGCGGCTCCCGGGGCCCGCGCGATTGGCCGTAGGGCCGGCGGCAGGAAGGGGCCAGCGAGCGCGGCCCCTCCCCGAGGCCAGCGGAGCCTATCGCCGGGAGCGCGGAGCGCGGATAAATGTAGCGCCGCGGCGCCGGCGGGCAGCTCTCCGAGGGACCGGCGCTCAGCGGAGCCATGCAGTACCCGCACCCCGGGCCCGGGGCGGCGGCGCCCGCCGTGGGAGTGCCGCTGTACGCGCCCACGCCGCTGCTGCAGCCCGCGCACCCGACGCCCTTCTACATCGAGGACATCTTGGGCCGCGGGCCCGCCGCCCCCACCCCGACGCCCACCCCCACGCTGCCGTCCCCCAACTCCTCCTTCACCAGCCTCGTGTCCTCCTACCGGACCCCGGTGTACGAGCCCACGCCGATCCACCCCGCCTTCTCGCACCACTCCGCCGCCGCACTGGCCGCCGCGTACGGACCCGGCGGCTTCGGGGGTCCGCTGTACCCCTTCACGCGCACGGTGAACGACTACACGCACGCTCTGCTCCGCCACGACCCCCTGGGTAAGGCGGCCGGGGTCACGGCGGGGCCGAGCCGAAGGCGGCGGCGAGGAAGGCGCCACCCGGCAGGTGGCAGCGCCCGGGAGGCGGCGGGGGTGGGGGTGGGGGCCGGCAATAGAAAGTTGGGGCAAAAGCGATCGAAAGAGCGGCCCGCGGGCGCGCGCGGGGGCTGGGAGGCGCGGGCGCGAGCAGCGCGCGCCCCGGGGCTGACCGCACGGTGATTCAGATTGGGCTTCTGCACCTTGCTGGCGTCGGGGCGCGCGAGCCCCGGCGAGACTTCGGGCGCCGCTGGCCAGGGAGGCCAGCCCTGGTCCGTGCACGTCGCCCGGGGT
>PVJH01037302.1:0-18049 GCA_004026705.1 Nesogale talazaci | reverse complement strand
CGGGACTGCGGCCCACTGGGACGGAGGTTCAATTCCAGCAGTGGGGCTGGGCCTCCTACTCCCACCACCGGAGAGCAGTGATGCCCCCCCCCCAAAAAAAAAAAAACCAGCATAGAAGAAGAATGCTATGGGGGAATGGGTTGGTGCCAAAATGGTTTTTTTTTTTTTTTTAAAAGATGGAGGGTGAAAAAACAAACAAACAAACAAAAGATGGAGAGTGGAGGCATAATTGACTTCTGCCTCCTGAGTTTATCCAAGAAGCTGTCTCCACAACTACTCTCTCATCTTTTCAGTCAGAGAAGACCTGACTCTGGCTTCGTTCTGTGGTACAGATTTTAGATAAAAAAGGATTAGGCAAGCACACATTGATGCAACTAGTCTCTCTTTTCTCTCTTAATTTTTAAAGCAATGATGTATAGGTTTAGGATTTAATAGGTTGAGTGAGCTGGTGAAATAATCTGGTAAAATTTTCTATGTAGACAGCTTCTTTTTGCCTATAGAGTATTCTGTCTGCTTTCTGTATTTTCCTGGCCTTGTAACTCTTCATGTTTGAGCAGAGTTATCTGAGTCCTAATTACAGTAGCCACTTCCTTCTCTTTCCTTCCCTGCTCACCTGGGTGGCACCAATCTCACACTTCTGTCGACTGAGCCCACGAACATTCCTAATTACAACTTGGGTGTACTTTACATTGCCCTCCTCAGTGTAGCGCCTCATCATCGTGACATGATTGTCATCTGATTTTATTTAAATGCTGCTGGTCGGGAGAATATTTCACAGCTAGATTACTGTAATTGCTAACTGCTTTGTGGTTCCCTGTGAGCTCTTTCCCGGCATCTTAATTTAAGACATATATTTCTGTTCTGATCGCCAATTCATGGGTTTGTTGAGATGCACATACAGATTTGCATCTCTGTGAACAATTAGTTATTTTAAAAATATCAGAATTGTCCCTAGAAATTTTCTTAAATAAAAGTTGATTCCAACCAATTTACTTAAATTCATTCTGAATTACCTTAGACTCTGTCTTTAACACATTCAATATTTATGCAATGCATCCTCATGAGTGTTTCAAATATATTGTTTGGGGAGAGGATGAAGCATCCAAAAATAATTAACACAGTGGGCAACGATAACGAAAAGACGCAACGGAAATAGGAGATGCAGATGTACAATCATCTGCAGCATGAAAAATAACAATCAGTTGAGAATAAATCTCCCTAAGTTGGAGAGGCACAGACAGCGACAGGAGCAATGCTTATGAGTTGTAGCATTTTACAAGATGGACAGGACCCAGGATCATCACTGCGGCATATTACACGATCTGGGTACTGTTATATTTCTGTAATTGATTAGAATTGTCCATGGGGAATATTCTTTGCTGCAATCCGAGGATTTCTCCAATGTTTCAGGTTCTCCAAAGGTCCCTTGTAGGGTAATGTGTTTTTAGAGGAATGCATTTTTCTAAAGCATCAGAAAATAAGATTGAGGTTTTACTAAAATGCTGGTATTATCCTCATTGTTTCCACCAGAAAAAGCACTATATTAAAAGTTGGTGACATACTTTTTGTCCTCTTCAGCTTTTGGGGGAAGGTGGTGTAGAATTAGTTTTCAGAACTTGGAAAAAATGGTGTAGTTGATTTTGAAAAAAAAAAAAAGCAAACAAAAACTTTGCTCTTAAGCAAAGCCACAAAGCACCTAACAAGTCCCCCAAATAGACTTCAGGCTAAGAAGGGCAGCTTCTGGAATTTCCCCAGGATTGGTTGGGAGATCATCATAAAGATCAGCAGACTGGTCTGGAATTAGGTATATATATTTTCCTTTTAATCTCTTGTTTCCTTTTTTCTTGGTGTATAGTATTGTTGGTTGACCTACCCTACATAAGAAAGGCATGGGAAGCAAGCTCAAGGAGAAAGCAACAGGATCAATGATCTGGAGGGACTTGGGGTGGGGGAGGAGGTGGGGAAAGCGAGCAGTGAGTGAACAACATCACAGACAGGGGAACAACTAGCGAATTAAAATCAACAACAAGGAGGACGTAGAGATACTGGGGATGTTGGAGCAACAGCAATCCAGCTGAGAGGAAGTACTGAGAGGTGGCCGTGGTCAGGAGAAAGGTAAAAGGAACAGACGAAAGATCTAGGAGGCAAAGCTATGGATACAGGTACACGCATAGGTGTGTGCATTTGTAAATACATTAATTCATAAAATAGAGGTATTGATTTATATACATATATTTATATAACAATACACTGAGGCAGTGGACAGACTTCAGGCCTCTTCCTCCCCCCCCCCTTCAATGCAAGAACACTTTGTTCTAACAAATTGGCATTCTGGGATGTTCACTCTCTAGGCACATTCACTGTAGACAAAATGCAAAAATGGACAAAGTGCATAAGCAAATGTGGGGAAGAAAGCAGATGGTTCCTGTCTATCAAAACATATAGCATCTGGAGTCTTAGAGGCATGAATTTAAACAAGCAGCCATCTAGCACAGAAGCAACAAGCCCACATGGAAGAAGACCACCAGCCTGTGCAATCATAAGGTGTTATTGGGACCAGGTAACAGGAATTAAGAGACCCAAGAGAAACAAACAAACAAACCATATTGTTGAGAACAAGGGGAGTTAGAGCAGAGACCTTAAATCCATCTGTAGACAATGGGGCATCCCTTTACAGAGAGGTCACAGGGAAAAGATGAGTCAAACGGGGCAGAATAAAGCACTGATAAAACACACAATATTCCTCTGATTCCTTGAGACTTCCTGACCCCAGTATGACCTTTCACTGCGGGTTAGACAGGAGCATGTGTACAGGTACAGATTAGAGAGAATTGCTCATGACACACAGAATTAGGGAACAGGAATGAAAATAATGATTCCAGAAGGGTACAGGGGTGGGAAGAGGAGAGGAGGAAGGGGACCATTCACAATGATCGACACATAGCCCCCCATCTAGGGGGACAGAAAACAGAAGCTATGGGGAAGAGAACTAGAGGTTGCAGTAAGATATGAAAATAACAATAATTTATAATTTATCAAGGGGTCACAGCCGGGGTGGGTGTGGAGAAGAGCTGATACCAAAGGCTCAATATAAAGTAAATGTCTAGAAAAGAATGATGGCACATATGTATAAATATGCTTGATACAATTGATGTATGGATTATTATGAGATGTAAGAGTCCCCAGTAAAGTGATCTTTTAAGAGTCCCCAATAAAGTGATCTTTGCTCTCAAAAACAGAAATCTTAAGGCAGCAGTTTTCAACCTGTGGGTCATGATCCCTTTGAGGGGGGAGGGTCAACCCTTTCACAGGAGTTGTCATTCAGAACAGTAGCAAAATTACAGTTATAAAGTATAAAATAATTTTATTGTTGTGGGTCACCACAACATGAAGAACTGTATTAAAGGACTGCACATGAGAAAGGTTGAGAGCCACAGGTGTAGTCTTTACTGAATGCACTTAAATTGATTTTCCTGCTTATGCAACCATAAGGGCAACCCAACTCCTAGGAAGATTGGGCAGACTAGATATTACTAACAATCTTCAGGAAGGTATGCAATTGTTGTCAAAGGAATCTTTTTTTAAAAAAATACTTTTATTGGGGGATCTTATATGTCTTATCACAGTCCATACATTCCTTCGATGTGCCAAGCACCTTTGCACATAGGGCACCCTCATCATTTTCAAAGCATTCTTTTCTCCCTTGAGCCCCTGATGTCAGCTCCTCATTTCTTCTCCCTCCCTCCCCTGCCTGCCCTACCTCATGAATGCTTCATAAGTTAGAAGTTATTTTTTCTCTTATCTTATATCATCCTCTGTTGCCCCTCACCCACTTTTCCATTATTTGTCTCCTGGGAGTGGGGTCTAGGTTGATCCTTGTGATTGATTTCCCCTTTGTGCCTCCACCCTCCCCTAATCCTCCTGGTATCTCTATCCTCCTTGTTGACCCTGAGGGGTTTCTCTATCCTGGATTCCCTGTGTACCAGGCTCTTATCTGTAGCAGGGTGCATGCTCTGGCCAAATCTGATTTGTAAGGTAGAATTGAGATAATGATAGTGGGGGGAAGAAAGCACCAAAGAACCTGAGGAAAGCTGTGTGTTTCATTGATGCTATACTGCACCCTGACTGGCTCATCTCTTCGCCATGACCCCTCTATGAGGGGAGGTCCAATTATCTGTCCAATTATCTGAGTCTATTCTGGGTCTGGTATGGTAAGTTCTATTTTGGGTCTAAGATGTCTGATACTTGATCCCATGGACACCTCCTGATCACACAGGCTGGTGTGTTTCTTCCATGTGGACTTTGTTTCTTCTTAGCTAAATGACTGCCTGTTTATCTTCAGCCTTTAAGACAGAAGACACTATACCTTTTATAAAAAATCACTTTACTCGGGGCTCATACAACTTATCACAATCCATCCATCCATCCTTTGTATGCCAGTCACATTTGTACATTTGTTGCCATCATCATTCTCAAAATATTTGCTTTCTTCTTAAGCCCTTGGTATTAGCTCCTCATTTTTTCCCTCCTTCCGTGCTTCGCCCTCGTTCATGAACCCTTGTTAATTTATAAATTACTATTATTTTGTCATATCATACACTATCTGGTCTCCCTTCACCTACTTCCCTGTTGTCTGTACTCCAGGGAGTAGGCTATATGTAGATCCTTATAATCATGTTCCCCTTTCTACTCCACCTTCCCTCAACACTCCTGGTATTGCCACTCTTATCACTGATTCTGAAGGGATCACCTCATACACTATATTTTTTGATAGCTGGGAACCATCAGCTCTCTTCACCACATTTGCTTATGCACTCATTTTGTTTTCACTGGATTGTGTCAGGAATGTGAGCATCACAGAATGCTGATTGTTAGAACAAAATGTTCTTGTGTTAAGGGAGTATTTGAGTTAAGGTCCAATATCCATCTGCAACATTAATTCTTATCAAATATATATGAATGCGTAGTTCTATTTCAAAGGAATCTTTTAAACTTGCTTAGAAAGTGCCACTGCTCTCAGTGCACCGTATTGGGACATTGCTAATAGCTATTTGAATGCATTTACATAACATTATCAAGAATCTCACACTCACTGCCAATAAGTCTGTTTTCCAACCATACAGAAGGATAGAAATTGTCACACTGGGTTTCTGAGACTTGAAATCTTTACTGGAATGGACAGTTTCATCTATTTCCCTCAGAATGGCTGGTAAGTTCCAACCACTTAGCTTGTTTTCAGCAGTTCAGTGTGTCCCATTCTATGTCACCAGGGTTCCCACCTGAAAATTATAAATGTTCCTTATTAAAAAGACTCTTAGAAACTCTTATGTAGTCTCAGTTTCAGATGTTTAAAGAAGTATGCAGTGTTTGGTTTCCAGTGGTGTGCAGTGGAGAGGGAGCTCTGATGTCCAGACCATATGTTTGCTTAATGAAGAGCACAGACCTATCTATGATATGGTCCTATTGGTGTTGTCCTGTCTTGTGGACAGAGATTTCATAGAACTAGAAGAGGTCAACATCTATTACTTTCAGACAGACAAAATCATCCACAGGCTAGGGTAAATGCTGTTATTTTAAAGGTCTTCACCTGTAAAAATTACATATATCCCTGTTAATTATTTTATAATCATGCTGTGAAGCTTTCCCCTACTCAGTCCAGTCCACATTTCTCTGCTGTAATTTAAACCTATTCTATCACTTTCAGGTCCACTTTAGTTCATGCTATTTCAATAAGTAGCAACTTGTGCATGCAATTTCTCTACAAAATGACAAAAGTGATTCAAAGCAGTCATGACCTTGGAACTTAAAATGCAAATGCTCTTTTTATTTTTAATTATTATTCTGAATCAATCCTGATTTTTTGCCATGGGCATTTTTTTAAAAATCACTTTATTGGGGGCTCATACATCGTTCTTCATAATACATAAACATACTGTGCCAAGCACCCTCACATGTCCACTTCTATTATCATTCTCCAATCGTCCACCTTTTCCCTTGAGCCCCTAGTATCAGCTTTTCCATCCCTTCCCCTCTTCCCCTGTCCTCTCCTCCCCACCAACCCTCAATACTCTATACATTATTATTGTTTTGTCATATCTTACACTGCCCGACCTCTCCCCCAACCCACTCCTTTGATGCTCATCCTTCAAATAGGAGCTTATGTGTATATCCTTGCCGTTGGTTCCATCTCTCTACCCTTCCAGTAGCTCCAATCTAACCACTGGGCCGAAAGGGCTCATCCATCTTGGTTTCCCCATATCTCCAGCTCCCCTCTATACTAGTGTACCTTCTCCAATCCATCTGGATTTGTAAGGTAGAGTTGGGACCATGATGGTTAGGGGGGAAGAAGGCTTCAGGAACTAGAGGAAACTTGTATGAATCATCACTGCCCGGCTGCACCTTGACTGGTCTGTCTCCTTCCCTGTGACTCCCCTTAAAAAGGGTGACCAATTACCCACCAGTGGGCCTTAGGTCCCCACCCTGCTCTCCACCTCATTCATAATGATATGATTCTTGTTCTTTGATGCTCGATATCTGCTCCCTTCGGCCCTCTTGATCACGCATGCTGATGTGCTTCTTCCATGTGGGCTTTGCTGTTTCTGCTCTGAATGGCAACTCAATTATCTTCAAGTCTTTGAGACTCCAGGCATTCAATCATTTGGTAGCTGGGCACCATCATTTCTTCTACTCTGTTTGCCTCTGTATCCATTTGTCTTCAGCGATATCGGGAGTCAATTGATCCATTGATTTTGATTTTTGTTCTTTGATACCTGATTGTTTCAGCACCTCATGATCACACAGGCAAGTGAGCTTCTTTTATGGTGGGTTTTGTTGCTCCTGAGCTAGATGGTTGCTTGTTTATGCTCAAGCCTTTAAGGCCCCAGATGTTATATCTTTTGATAGCTGGGCACCATCAGCTTTCTTCACCTCTCTTGCTCATGATCCCACATGTCCTTAGTGGGCACCTTGGGGGTGTGTGCACACAGTGATATGTGTTTTTTTTTCTCCCCCGTTTGATGTCTATTGCCTAAACTTTCACCACTTTCACCACCATGTGGCCTTGCTGGCTGTTGTGCTTCTTCTGTGTGGGTGTGGTCTCTTTTCAGGTAAATGGTCTATTGTTTATCTTCAGACTTTCAAGACCCCAGATATATCCTTTAATAGCTGGGCACCATCAGCTTTCTTTACTACATTTGTTTGTGCACCGCCATGGGCATTTTTGAAACCTCTTTTCTAATGATCTTTGGTGTGGATATGTAAGAAAAATGGTTTCATTGTCCTGGCAGTCAGCATTACTGATTTTTCCCCCCAAGTCATTTTATGAGGAGTGGCACCACACATCATACAACTCCACAGTTCTGGCATATCAAGAAGTGCTGAACAATCACTACCACAATCAGTTTCAAAACCTTTTCTTCCTTTTTGAACTTCTTGATTTCAGCTCCCCCCACCTGACACCTCCCTAATTCTAGTTATTGTCTCCATAGATTCATCTATCGTGTTTGTCATATACTGGAAAATATAGAAAAACACATACCAGAGTCAAGAAGACTACCAACAATGACAAAAGACAAAAGAGATAAACCTCAATATGAACAAAATCCATAGAAAATATTAAAACTCAGATCAAGGTTAGTGAATTAAAAGGAACATCAAACAAAAAGGTTTTAACCATCCCTCTCACTATAAGCATGTGATGGAAATATCCTGGTTATCAGACAGCGAGCATTACTAAATTTTATCAGTTACCTAATTTTCAGGAATTATTTATTTCAGAAGCTCCATCACCCCTCAATGGCATACTATTTAGTACATTGGAGCCACCAGGAAGAATGGGCATGAGTTCTGGTGAGTTTCCAAATCAGTTAAAACCATTCTCTCTATCCTGGAAAGAGCAGTACTTGGATCCACTCGCCCATCTCTACTTAGATGAAACCTAAGCAATGGACTTCATCTTGCATCAGTCCTGTGGTACTTAAATCGTTAAAAAAAAGTGCTAGCCTTTCTCCTTCCAGACATAGATATTATTCCTGGAAATGAGCCTGTCCCTATCCCTGCTATTGATTACATGGCAGGAAGAGCTAAAAGGCAGTGCAACTAGGTGCCCTATTTGTAAGATTAGGGATCAGTACTGCAGTGGCCTTTGGTACTGCAGGATACCAAATTATCTAGGCAGCTAATCTCGGATATGTAGGCCTCATCAGGCACTACACAAGATTTGCAAGATCAGGTAGATTCTTTAGCAGAAGTAGTATTACAAAATAGAAGAGGTTTAGATTTACTTGCTGCAGAGCAGGGAGGTATTTGTTTGGCTTTACAGGAAAGATGCTGCTTTTATGCCAACAAATCTGTAATCATAAGAGACAAAATCAAGCGGTTGCAAGAAGACTCGGAGAAGAGAAGAAAGGAGTTGACCACCAATCCACTGTGGACCGGGCTCAATGGACTGTTGCCTTACCTCTTGCCATTTTGGGGCCCCCTTGTTAGTTTATTGCTTTTGTTTTCATTACAGCCAGTATTATTCAACAACCCCATGGCATTTATTAAGTAACAGATTGAGACCATTCAAGCAAGGCCCCTGCAAGTTCATTATTGTCGCTTGGAGATGAGCGATCTCGAACAGAGTGGCACACATGACTAGCATGTGATAAGACCCTCTGCCTCCGTGAGCTGAACTTGACAGCCAATGACGGGTAATATCAGGAGCACTCTTTACCAACCTAAGACAAGCCATGGTGACATTAGAAGGCCATTAACCGATGACGGGTAAGGACTGAGTGTGCGTCCTGACAACCTAAGACAGGCGGAGTTCCCAGGAGGATATTACTTGAAAAAATAAAAAAGGGGGACCTGTCCGGAGCCATCTAGCCTGGACATGCTAGACCTGGCTACAGGCCGGATATGCCTGAACTCTGTTGCAGTTTGTTGCCTGGGGTTTGTAGTTTGTCGCCTTTGTAACTGTAAACAGCCCTAGCCTTTGAAGCCTGACTTGCAGCTGTGCTGACATTCACTTGTTAATTTTGAAGATCACCATATGCTAATTGCCTAAGCTTGCTTGTCCTATAAAACTGGTTTACTTCTCCCAAATCAAAAAAAAAAAAGAACCCCACCCCACCCCAGAAAAGATGTAACTACTGACACAATGTATGTATGTATGTATGTATATGTTATGATTAGAGCTGTATGAGTCCCCAATAAAATGATTTTTAAGAAAAAAAAAAGAATTGTGTAAGAACAACAACAAAAAAATGCTCCCTAAAAATTGGAAAAAACTCCACTGGCTGAGCTTTTGTAGTACATTTTTTACTGCTAGGCGAGCCTTGATCAACTTGCTCTGAGTTAGTGCATCCAGTGGCATCACCTGGGAAGGTTCTTTCTGGTTACCGTGATTTTTTTTTTCATAAAAGAAGTTTTGCTCTAACCTCATTTATTTTTTTCTTTCTTTCTTTTTTTTTTGTGATGACTGATTTCAGAAAACAGTGTGTGGCTGTAAAAATTTGTGTCCTATTCAGGAAAGATGCTACAGAAACTTGTGGTGTTGAATACAGCTTACAAGGTCAGTTCTATGAGAAAAACTGTGTATGAGTAGTTTCCTCATTTAAAAAACTGAAATGTCAGTTGATGATAAACCTCATTCTGGACAACCATCAACTTCCCGAACAGATATAAATGTCAACTTGTAGTGTACTTGGAGTTCATGTCATCAGGTCAGACTATTCATCAAGATTTTCATTTAGAGTAGTGGTTTTCAACCCTCCTAATATCATGACGCTTTAATGTAGTTCCTCATGCTGTGTTGATACCCAACCATAGAATTATTTTCGTTGCTACCTCATAACTGTAATTTTGCTACTGTTATGAATCAGGTGACCCCTGTGAAAGGGTTGTTTGACTCTCAAAGGGGTCATGAACCCTGATTCATGCACCACTGATTTAGAGGTTCTAAAAAGACTGGGTAACGGTATGCAACAAAATAGGCCTGATTTGTGGTACACAGGGAACTGATTTTTCCACAGCCACAATGCAACTGCTCACACAGCCACAATGCACCTGCTCACACAGCCATCTCAGTGCACACGTTTTTGGCAAAAACTAGCATGGCTCTCTAGCCCCACGCACCTTACTCACCTGACCTCTCTTTGTGTAACTTCTTTTTGTTTCCATCAAAGGACACTGATTTGATGAAGTAGAAGATGTGGAAAAAAAAAACACACATGAGGAAGATGATGTCAGTCACCCTAACAGATGAGTTTGAAAAATGTTCTCAAGAATGGAAACTCAGGGCTGAGCCCCAGTGGTGTAGTGGTTGTGTGCAGGACTGCAGCCCACTGGGATGGAGGTTCAATTCCAGCAGTGGGGCTGGACCTCCTACTCCCACCACCGGAGAGCAGTGATGCCCCCAAAAACAAAACAAAACAAAACAAAAAGAATGGAAACTCAGATTTGATAAATATTTTAAGTGTAATGCAGAGTACTTTGAAGGGTGTTTTGTAAAAAAATTTAAATGCATATCTTTGAAAATAAAATTAATTTTTTTGGGGGGGCAGATAGCCGCTCGTATAAAGTGAGATCAAAGGGTGAAATCAGTCAAGGTGACTATACTTACTTTCAGCAGCTAGAAGTAGCTTATATGCATCATAACAAGTCCAAATAAAAGCAAGCGCAAACTAATACTAATAAAAGTAATAAGTAGGAAACATGGGTCTGGGTATCCAAAGAACTTTTTCTAATTAGAAGAAGGTGCTGTGATCCTGTTGTTCAACCAATATGAATTAATCTAAAATTTATTAGGTTCTCCAGATTGTCTCTTTAGTAAAATGTCTAACATATATTTTCCAGTAGAGTATTACTTGTGAGACTTTAATCAAGGGCTATTTAGCACTACTTTCAAATTGGAGGCTAACAGAAAAATAACAGTGGAAAATAGTACTGTTCAAACATGGTTATTAAGACTCAGATTTTGATCTGCTGCTCTATCATCAGATGGAAATACAGTATCTAAAGAGACACTCTAAATCAATTTTTCCCAAATTGGCATGCTAAGTTTTTGGGAAAAGATTTAAGCCAATTAGAATCCAGAAAACATTAAAAAGCTCCAACTTTCAAGAATTTGTTTTTTAGAAACAGTTCAGTGATGAAAAGCTATAGAAACAGAATGAAATTGGTATCTTCCATTACTTAAGACATAAGATTGCAGCATATTTTAGTATCTAGAAATAATGTAACTAGAGAATATTAAACTCAAAATCTTTAACTTGTTGGGGTGCTTAGATTTAAAATTTTGGTTTCTTCTGAAAGCAGAAAAAGAAATCTAATCTGAGGACTGAACACACATCTTGGTAACATAATTCTTTCATATTCAGTAACACTCAATTGAAGATATAAAACTTAATTCAGGCTTTCCTCTTCAAGAAGGAAGATCATGAGATCATTTTTGCCTACTCATGTTGGATTACTTCAGGACAGAGCCCTGCAGTTATTGATGATCCATCAGTCTTCAGACATATGGGTCCCTCCTTGGAAGGCTCTTTAACAAGTTAGCAACAGAGAAAGGGAAGGAAGAGGTCGTGTGAGATAAGACATTACCAACACCTCAGCCTAAAAGACCGGATGATAATTTGAAGTTTAAAAATATTTCTTTCTCCTAAAAGCCACTGCTTTATAAAAACCTAGCATTCTTCTTTTGCCTATGTTGTTGTCATCGTCGCCACTGTCATCACCACTACCACCACCACCAATGAGCCTACATATATTGTTCCTCTGTTGACAGATGACATTAGGAATGGGTTATTTTGTGAGAGAAATGATGTTCAGAACACTAGATGTCAGCTGAAGAGGGTGTGTAATATTTTAGAATCTCAGTCTCTGTGTTCACCTATTTCGTCCTCAAGTATTTATTATATTAAGCAGCTAACACGTGCCAAGTCTGGTAACTCGACAAACATAAACCACTGCCATCCAGTCAATTCCGAGTCATAGCAACCCTTTATGTTGGGCTTCCAAGATTGCAAATTGTTTGGGGAGGAGACTGCCTCCTCTTTTGCTCACCTTGTGGTTCATTGCCCATTGCCTAAGCCACAGGGCCACCAGGGTATATTCTGGGAAAATAGCTGTGAGCAAAAGTGACAACAATCCCTGCTGTTCTCACCCAGGTCAGCTAGAAGAGACTATAATAAACAAAGAAACATTTTTTATAGTGGTGATAAGAACAGTGGCTAATAGTAAAAGAGGAAAATGAGAGAGGGAGCACTAAAAAGATTTGGCCAGGTTAACATTTAAAATAGGGTGGCTAGACACACAACAATCTGATCACAAGAGCATCCAGATGGAGAAGGCAGCAAGAAGAGTCCCTTCAGGATGTTCAGTCAGCAGCAAGAAGGGCTGCATGGCTGGCAAAGAATATGCACGAGGGAAACAAGCAGTGGACCCTTGTAGGCATTGTAAAGAGTTTGTGACCTTTATTCTGACCTGGAAGGGCCCTGGGAGTATTTGAGCCGAGTAAGCTAATCATTAGACTTATGCCTCAAAGGGAGATCGTTACCCATTTTGTGGTTGTTTTATTATTTTCTCCTTTCTATGTGATTGAGATTTCCTATGTTCTGTATAGCCATGGTTGTGGGTTTTGTATGACTGTGTTTTGTGTTGCAATTTTCCATCTATGCTGTCCAGGTATGGTAAATCTATAGAGACAGAAACATGGGAAAATAGCAGGAATGGGAAGCTCAAATGAGTGTGAGAAGAAAATGTTCTGAAATTGTGATTGCACAACTCTCCTTAATATGTTTGAAGGATTACAGTGTATGATATATACAGTATATGTCAATAAAACTTTTCTTTCTTTCTTTTTTAAGGGAGGTTGCCATATAGGGAAAAGTCTAAGGGAGCAAGACCGGCAGTAGGGAATTTTGGCAGCAAGTGGTTGAACTCCTGATACATGTTGAAGGTAGTGTGGGTAGAATTTTTGGATAGATTAGACATGCGCTGGGAGGTACAGGGGAGTTGTTAGGGATTGATTTGCATCCCCCAAGAAGAAATGTTTACATTCTAACTCCTGTACCTGTAAGCATAATTTGGGTTGGATATCAGTTTTTGCTGTTATTGAGGTCATGTCATAGTTGGACGGGGCTTACATTTACCTCTTCTAACCAGTTTCACTTAAAAGGCAGAACACACAGTGCAAGATAGGCACAGTGTACATGCCACATGACCATGGAGGCAGATAACCATCTAGCAAAGGCACATGAAGGATTATCAACTGTCACAAGGCATTAGGGAAAAGGTCCTTGTCGTCTCTACCCATCAAAGTCACCAATGGAGCTTCACCAATGGTGAAAGCACAGGAAACACAGCACTCCATCTCCAGATGAACAGCATCGGGATGTTCCTTGAAATGCTGCAACTCTTGTTATTGGGCCGAAGGTTCCCATCCATAGTCTTCTATGTGCTGCATCAGGGATCACAGGGATGTGGAGTTTATTTTGAGGAGCTGGATTCCAGTTGATCTTAAAGGTAACAAGCAACAGTAGGGCTTGTTTGTAAGGGAACGGAAGCTACCTTGACCTCTAGAGAATGGCAGGGTAAGGCTGATCTTAAGGATCATAACACATTATGGCTTTTTGAAGACAGTGAGTAGTTTTTAGCCTTCTGGGTAGGGGGGTTCCCAAATGGTAGTGGCGTGCCAAGTCCATGATGACTCCAAGGGACGTTACATGCCCGAGCACAGCTGTCCCCACTGGGTTGTCTGGACAGCAGTCTGTATGAAAACTGACCACCAAGTCTTTTCTCCCACACAGTCGCTGGTGGGTTTGAAATGTCCACCTCCTGGTTGGTGGCTGAGTGCTGTTCCACACCACCTGGGCCTCCTTTAGTAATAACCTCAAACAAACTCACTGCCATTGAGCTGATTCCAACTCCCAGGGATCCCACAGGTCTAGAAGTGGCCCTGCGGGTTTCCAAGACTGAACATCTTCATCCGAGGAGAAGGTCTTATTTTTCTCCCATGGAGCAGCTGGGGTTTTCAACTCCTGCCCAATGTGTAACCCGCCATGGCTCCCTTCGGTAGGTAACAGTGTGTGTGTGGGAGGTGGGGGTGGGGGGGTGAAACACATACACAAACACAAAGTGTCAACAAGTTTCAAAAAGTTCGTGGGGAAATTTCATTATTTTTTAATTCAATTTTTCCAAAACTTTTTTGAAGGTCCCCACCCCCCGTGCCCCAATGTAAATTTGTGAATGTCCTGGGATGTGAGGAGCAGGGGACAGTATTGTAAGGGAACAAGTTTTCTGATTTTCACCTCTTAGTGTCAACTTACAAGCCTACACTTCATTCCAAGCAGGAACATTGGCTTTTTGCTGAGTGACGCCTATATAATTACTTTCCTCATTCACATACAGTTCTCATTATACTCTCAGATCCTTATTTTCTGCAAATCTAAGCTTCCTTCCTGCTAATTTTGCCCAAACCACTTTCTAGTCATTTGGTTCTGAAGGCAGAATGCCAAGCTATACTGAAGGCACTGGTGAAAAATCAGGCTCCAGGAATGGATAGAGAATTAATTCATATGTTTCAACAAACATAGCACTGGGGGTACTTACTCTTCTAGGCCAAGATGTTTGGAAGCTAGCTCCCTGACCAAGCAACTGGGAAATATCCATATGTATCCCCATTACAAGGTGTTTCAATGGTAGATAGAAATTATTGATGAATATTACTTTAAAAGTTGCAGTAAGAAATAAATAGGAACTGCCAGGAATTCTGCTGAGCTGTACTCAGCAGATGCTAGAGAATGAGAGAAATCACTGTTGATGTCAGATAGATCATGCCTAAAAGCAGAGACTACCAGAAAAATGTTTTACCTATGGTCGACAGACTATGCCAACGTGTTCACTTGTGATGATCATAACACATTATGGGAAAAATGGAAGTTCCAGAACACATACGTATGTTCAAGGTGAAAGTATATATCTAGACCAACAGGCAAATATCTCAACAGACAAGGGAATGCTGCCTGGTTTAAAGTCAGGAAATGTGAGAGTCAGGGGCATTATGTACTTCATCATATGTAATCTGTATGCTGAGAAACTTACATAAAGAATTGGGCATAGGCATTGGAGAAAGACAACTTTCAATATGCAGATGAGACAAACTTGCTGGTTAAAAGACCTTGAAGCACTTACTCATGCAGATCAAAGTTTGTAGCCTGCAGTGTGAATTACACATCCCTGTGAAGAAAACCCAAAGCCTCACAAGCAGGCCAGCGAGCAACCTGATAAATGGAGAAAAGCTTGAAGTAGCCAACGATTTCATTTCACTTGATCTACAACCAACGACCACAGAAGCAGCAGTACAGAAATGAAACAGCATATCGCACTGGACAAATCTACTGCACAAGATCTCTTTGAAATGTTAAAGAGCAAAGATGTCACTCTGAGGATTGAGGTGACTGCAGCCATGGTATTTTTTATTTCCGCATATATAGATATGAAAGCTAGCCAGTGACTAATGATGACTGGCAACTTGGTGCCTCTCTTGGTGAGGAATATTGAATCTACATGGGCTTCCAGAAGAATGAACAAATTAGTCTTGTAAGTAGAGCCAGAATGCGCCTTACATGCAAGGGTGATATTTAAAAAAAATCACTTTTGGGGGGCTCATACGTCACTTATCACAGTACATACATACATACACTGTGTCAAGCACCTTCACATGCCTGCTGCTGTCATCATTTTCCAAATATCTCCTTTTTGACTTGAGCCCTTGATATCAGCCTTTCATTCTTTTCCCACTCTCCCCACTCCCCCTGCCTACCAACCACCAATACTTTATAAATTATTATTTTGTTATATATTACACTGCCTGACATTTCGCCTTGCCAACTCCTCTGATGTGCGTCCTCTAGATAGATGTGTAGATCCTTGTAATTGGCTCCCCCTCTCTACCTCACCTTCCCTCCACTCATCTGGTAACTCCACTCCCACTACTGGTCCTGAGGGGTTTATCTGTCCTGGATTCCCCATATTTCCAGTTCCCATCTGTACCAGTGTACCTCTTCCAGTCCAGCTGGATTTGTAAGGTAGAACTGAGATCATGATAGTTGGGAGAAGGAAGCTTTTAGGATATAGAGGAAAGTTGCATGTTTTATCCTTATTCATTGCACCCTGACTAGCCTGTTTGTTCCCCATAGTTCTTCTGTATGGGGTATCTTAATTGCTCACAAATGGGCCGGGGGTCCCCACCCTGCACTCCCTCTTATTCATAGTGATGTGATTCTTGTTCTTTGATGCTTGATACCTGCTCCCTTTGACCCCTTGTGATCACACAGGCTGGTGTGCTTCTTCCACGTGGGCTTTGCTGCCTCTTCCCTAGATGGCTGCTTGTTTACCTTCAAGTCTTTAAGACTCCAGATGCCTTATCATTTGGTAGCTGGGCACCATCACCTACCCTCACCCTTTTGTCTTCAGCGATCATATTGGGAACATAGGCACATAATGATGAAATCATTGACTCCTGCACTTTCACGCACTATCAAGAGGAGAAAGACTGGTTTAGTAGAGGCTGATGAAAAAGATTCTGAGAGAGAGGTTACAGCACGGTGGCTGCAGCCACCGTTGCAACCACGCTGCCACCAGCATTGGGTTCAACACTCTAGCACAGGTGCCATGGCTGGACGAAACCTGGTGTTTTTTCTGTAGTACGGTCGCTTGGAGTCAGAACAAGCTTGATGACCTCTAGTCAGGTTCCCTAACTTGGGTCTCACTACCCTGACTTGCTGTCTCTATTCAGCACCCACCAGCATCACTTAAAACAGTTGGGTGGTGCATGGAGTGATGCACTGGGCTGCTGTTAGGTCAGCAGTTCAAACCTCCCTGTCACGTTATGGGAGAAAGATGAGACTCTGTGACCTGAGAGCCTCAGAAGCAGTTCTACTCTCTTCCACAGGGCTGCTGTGAGAATTGACCTGGTGGTAGTTGAGTTTTTCATGGTGGTCCCTGGGGGCTGCCAACGGTTATCAGGCTTTGTTGCAACCAAAAGATCAGGGGGTTCCAGTCCACCCAGACTTGCCTCAGAAATAGACTTCAGGAAAATCAGTCACTGAAACAAGGATCTTCATAGAACCTCCTATCTGGAGGACGGACAGTGAAGGAGTGGGTGAGGGGAGACATTGGGTAGTGTAAGGTATGACAAAATAATAATAATTTATAAATTATCAAAGGTTCGTGAGGGATGGGGAGCAGGGAAGGAGGGTGAAAGATGAAAAGCTGATGTCAAGGGCTCAAGTAGAAAGCAAATGTTTTGAGAATGATGATGGCAGCAGGCATGTGAAGGTGCTTGGCACAATATATGTATGTATGATTGTGATATGCATTGTATGAACCCCTGATAAAATGATTATTATTTATGGAAGGACCCAAACACGGAAGAGGCACAAATAGACAAGTGGAATATACTGAAGATAAAACACCTGTGTACATCAAGAGAATTCACCAAGAGAGTAATAAGAGAGCCGATGGACTGGGAAAACATCTTTAGCAAGGACAAATTGGATAAAGGCCTTATAACTAAAATCTACAATACCCTGCGAGTTTCCAAAAAAGGGAAAAACTAAACTGCTGACCGAGAGATGGGCAAAGGACCTTAAAAGAAGTTTCACAGAGGCAGAAATCTGAATGGCCAATAAACATATGAGAAAATGTTAGCCATAAGAGCCATAAATGTTAGCCAACCATTAGCCATAAAAGAAATGCAAATCAAAACAATGTGATACCACCTAACACCTTTAAGGAATTGCCCAATTTAAAAAATCAGAAAGCAAAAAGTGTTGGAGGAGACAGGAGACAGTGAGGAGACAGGAACTCTTATCCACTGTTGGTGGACCTCTAGGTATGTATAGCCACTAGGGAAATTGATTTGGAAATATATAAAACAGATGAAAATTGAGCTACCACAAGACCCAGCAATCCCTCTACTGGCCATATACTCAGAAGTGGCAAGCAACAATCCTTGACTAGACATCTGTGCTCCAATGTTCATCGCAGCACAGTTCACAAT
>PVJH01037301.1:0-18031 GCA_004026705.1 Nesogale talazaci | reverse complement strand
TTGTGGGGCTGTTCCTGGTTATGTAAACAAGGTAGGGTAAGTATAGAGTCTGTGTGGTAGTTATATAATCTGCTGTCAATTTGAGAGGATTGAGTGAATGGGTGGGGACTAAACTGTCCATCAGGATATAGCCAATGAAGCCTTGGGGTGGGCGTGGTCTTCCCCTGAGGATTCTGGGAATTCCGGTATTTTCTTCCCTAGAGGCAGGAGATACACTGTCTCTGGACTTTTTTCTCTGGACTTATTCCCTGAGAGAATGCTCCACTGACTAGACACATGGCACTGTGCTGATAGACCCTGTGCCCTGGGAATTAGAGCCGTCAGGTAGAGACGCCTGTCAGCACTGAGACGCTTCTATCACCACTAGATCCCCAAGCCTTTGCACACAGTGGCCTGTGATCTTCCTGCATTTGGCATCATTGCATGTGTTTTGTGAGCCCGAAGAGGACTTTATAGATTGGTATTGGACATACGAGCTAATATCAGACTAAAGGACTTGATCTGGACTGGACTGAGATGTTTTCTCAATATTCAACTGCTCTTGTAGGTCAAACTCTTCCATATACACACATGAATGTGTCTCTGAACTTATTTCTCCAGTTCACCTGGACTAACACAGTGTGTCTTGAGTCCATCTCTTTTAAGGTATAAAAGACAATAAATAATGGGGAGGACCTGAGATGGAGGGAGAGAGATGCCAAGATTCCAGAAGCCCTCTGACAGAATTAAGGTTGATTGTGCCAACCTGGCCGATAAATACACGTGGGATTAATGGAAAGGTGGCGGCGAGATAAATGGCTCGGTGAGCCTCACCTTTCTAGTTCTTGGATCTCTTGCTCTCTGATGATCGGACCAGGATGCAGCTGCCTGAGCCAGTCCCCTGCTTTATTAGCTGGCAAAGCTCACTTCCTGCAAGACATCTCTGAAGAGAAGCCACATGAACCTACCCTGATGCAGCCCTGGAGACCTCTGTCGAGACTGAGATGCCTACACGATCACTGATTTGGCTTTCCTCCTGCAAATCGGCTACAATGCCTGCGTTTTGTGAGATGGAGGAGGACTTTGTAGCTTGGCCTCACACATATGGGCTAATGTCAGACTTAGACCGTACTGGGTTGGGATGCTTTCTGAATGTACATTTACCCTTTATATAAAACTCTCTCTTATATACACATTAGTGCCTGTGGATTTGTTTCTCTGGCCTACCCAGACGAACACACCCTCCTAGAAGCGGAAGCTCACAGAGAGATGGCCATCGCTCCAGAGTCAGCCGGCAGGAATGGCATTCCCCAGGAGGCAGCAGCACCCTGAATTTGGACTCCCTAAATTTCTGTGAGGAGATACACTTTGGTTAGTTAGAGCTATCTGTCTGTTTCACTGCCTGTTACAGCAGCGCTCCACAGCTGAGCAACCTGTCCTATCTGTGGGTCTCCATCGATGGTTGGAGAAGCAGAGATTGAGGTGTTTGTGGTGGCGCAGCTGGAGGCACCACCACCAGACAAATGTCTGACACAGGGAGCGGCCTTCTCCCCGCTGATCCTGGAGATGTTCTCACAAGCTGTCCCCCTGGGGGGCCAGTGTAGAACTAGGGGACATTTCCACTTGTCTTGATGGTGCACCGCGTGGCAAGGGCTTTTGTGAGGGATGCAGAGGAAAGAGTTTCCATATGGGGGAGCGGGTGCAAGTTTTGCAGGCAGGGCGGTCCGCGGTGGGCCTGAGAGGCGGGCGACCTTGGGTGGCTGTGCCTGGCTTACCAGGCAGCTATGCCCTGGCTTCTCTGGATTGTCAAGGCCGAGCCATCTCAGTGGTCTGCCATCTGAATGCCACACATTGAGGAAGATGACAGTGTGCCTGGCCAGGGAGTCACGGGGCTGGGGACAAGACTCTGGTTGATCTGGCCTGTTGGTGCCCCTGGGTGATGTGTGAGGATGCCCTCCGGGCCATCCAGTGGAATGCCAGCCGCAGAGGATGCTTTATGAGGACAGAAGCCTCGGTGGTCATGGAGATTCAGGAAATACCATTTCCTCCAACACCTTCTAGAGAGTCAGGATGGGTGTAAACGTAAGAAAGGCTCTCTGGAACTTTCTGCATCCAGCTCTCCAGGAGGCTCACCCCTGGCTTTTCTTCAGTGTCACCCCCCAGCCATTGCCCCAGTCACTCAGACATGTGACTCCCCACATGTGACTCTCCTCTTCACGATGCTTCTTATGCCTTGACCTGACTTCAGACGTTTGTTCGGCCATTATCCGCCTATCTCTCCACTTGGAAGAGGAGTTCTGTGAAGTCAGAGGTTTGGACCCTTGGATCCCAGCTTTAAACATAATAGGTGCTCAAGTAAAAAAGTGTAGTTCCTATCTGTACCAGTGTACATCCTCTGGTCTAGCTGGATTTGTAAAGCAGAATTTGGGATGGTGATAGTGAGGGTGGGGCAGGGCAGGAAGCATTGAAGAAATAGAGGAAAGTTGTATGCTTCACCATTGCTACACTGCACCCAGAAACACAGGGAATCCAGGACAGAAGATCTCTGCAGGACCAGCAGTGAGAGTGGCGATACCGGGAGGGTGGAGGGAAGGTGGAGTAGAAAGGGGAAACTGATTACAAAGATCTACATATAACCTCTTCTCTGGGGTATGAACAACAGGGAAGTGGCTGAAGGGAGACATCGGACAATGTAAGATATGACCAAATAATAATAATCTATAAAGGGTTCATGAGGGAGGGGGGAGTGGAGAGGGAGGGAGAAAATGAGGAGCTGATACCAAGGACTTATGTGGAAAGCAAATGTTTAGAAAATGATGAGGGCAACAAATGTACAAATGTGCTTGACATACAATGGATGGATGTATGGATTGTGATGAGTTATATGAGCACCCAATAAAGTGATTTTAAAAAATGTAAAAGGTGTAGAATAGACTTTAAATTGGGAGTTCCCAAAGTGTCTTCATTGTGGGCCCCGCTTCACCAGATATACTCATGATAATGGGTGGGGGGGGGGTCCCTGCTCAGGTGGTATCAGGAAGAGTGTCTCTAAAGTCCGGGTAGCCGTGTCCTTCTGGGAATCCATTCCTGGCACAAGTCACGTGGCTCTTAGGTACTGATCACACAGCGTGAAGCAAAGACCAAACAAAACGGACTGCCCACCCCCCCAGGGGCCCCAGTGGTGGCTGTGTGAGTGGAGAGTTCAGCTGTGTGCCTGGCCGATCCAGGGCCAGCTCAACTGTAGCCGCCCCACCCCTGATGCCGGCTTTCTGGGGGAGATTCTTCACAATCTGCTCCTGGCATCAGGTGCCATTTCCCCAGAGCATGTTTGCAGGAATGAGTGCTGATGGGCATGAACTGATTTCGGACCCTCCCCCCCAGATGTTAAGAGTCCTCACCCCTGGTTCCCGTGAGGGCAACGGTCTTTGGAAGCAACACCTTTGCAGGTGGAAGTCGTGAACATGAGTTCATCCTGCAGAAAGAGGGTCCTCATCCCCTGTCCCTATGCGGGGTGATGCAGAGACACGGCAGGGGAAGACCCGTGTGAAGGCAAGGGAGAGACTGCCACAGGGCAAGGGATGCCTGCAAGGGAGAAGACGACTCTTCCCCAGAGTCCTCTGAGAGCCTGGCCCCACCCACACACGGAATCCCTGGGTCCAATTCTGTGGGAACGAGGGGTTCCAACCCACTGTCCCCCGAGTCGATGCCACTCACAGGCCACAGTAGAAATGCCCTTGCGGGGTTGAGACTAAACCGTTTTTTGATACCTTTGACTCCATGGGACTGCTGACTCTGGTCTTTCTCCTGCAGCGAGTCCGGCAGGTTCAAACTACTGACCGTGAGATGAGCAGCTGATCTGTAACCACGGGGCCATCAAGGCTCCTGAAGGCACTGAGCCAGCAGAAGTCCTCCATTGGAAACAGGGGGAGCAGGGCATGCCTCTCAGGCCAGTCCCTCATCGTAAGGGGTGGGGGAAGCACCGTATCACCTACTCCTCACTTCTCCCCTGCCAGGTACTATGGGGTCCATGGATCGGGATCCCCCATAGCGCTGTCTTGGGTCACAACAGCAGTCACTGTGCCCTTTCCATTGGGACACACTCCCCTACCCTATATGCTCACACAGCCCTCAGTTTGAGGGGTCAGAAGGCTGGTGGTGGGGGAGCTTCCCCCCGGGACCCAATTCTCAGCTGTGTAGGAAGAAGGTGTAAAGTCCAGGTGGAGAGCTCTTGGGCACATGGGTTAATGGGGTTGGTCTTGGGTCTTTGGAAGTCCTCATTGGAGTCTATCTACACAGACCTGCTTTGGACCTCAGAGGTAGCCGGCCCGCATTCAAATCCCAACCCTGCCATCGACCTGCAGGGTGAGGTGGCTGCTTTACTCAGACTAAGCCTCAGAGAACCAACCTACAAAAGGGCTGTCATGCCAGGCTTGTAGCAGTTCAAACACAGTAACAGTGATGCTTCTAGGATCGTGCTGGGCACATAGTAAGCCCATGGCGTACTGGTTAAGCACCTGTCTCCTACTTGCAAGGTCTGCAGATTGAAACCACTCGCCCCTTGGAGGGAGAAAGACAGGTGTTTTACTCCGGCAGGGTTACCACCTCAGCAAGCCACAAGGGCAGTGCCAGCCTGCCTTATAGGGCTGCTTTGAGATGGAATGAACTAGATAGCAGTGAGTGTACGTGACATATTAAAGTCCTCTGGGTGGCACAAAGGGCCCTGGTGGTCGAGTTACATGCCGGGTTGGGCATCGCAGGGTCAGCATTTGAAACTACGGGCCGTTCCTTGGGAGAAAGATAGAGCTCTCTTCTCCTGTGAAGAGCGTGTCTGTGGCGGTCATGTGTTCATGTCAATTTCATGATTGAGATGTAGGGGTGGAGTCTGGCCTGTTAATCTGGAGATAGCCATTGAGTAGCCAATGAGGCCTCCGTGTGGGCATGGCTTTCTCCTGAGACTTCTGGGAAATCTCGCGATATTTCCCTCATGGAGATGAGAAGCTATCTCCCCAGTTGTTGGGAGTTAGTCTCAGAGACAATGAACTCTGGCCAAGACAAGATGGCAGCATCCCAGAAGCTGGAGGAGCCGGAGGAGAAGCCACATGACTTTGCCCTGATGGAACCAGACCTCTGAAGCTGGAGAAGTTAGGTGGAGATCTCTGCCAGCGATGAGTTGCTTCTGCCACCACTGGATGCTGTTGATGGACCCTGAGCCCTGGAAGCGAGGAGCCGTGGGGAAACCCCTGCCGGCATTAGGATCTTGCACTCACTGACCTGTGACTTCGTGAGTTGGAAGGAGATTTTATAGACCGGTATCGGGCATATAGGCTAATATTGGACTTATGACTTTGAACTGGACTGGGTTGGGATGCTTTCTCAGTGTTCCATTCCTCTTGTATATAAACCTTTCCCTTATATCCATATGAGTGTCTATGAATTTGTTTCTCTAGTCTACCCGGACTAACACAGCGTCCGAGAAATCCACAGGGGGAAGTTCTACCCTGTCCCATCATGTTGCAGTAAGCCAGCATTGATTCGATGGCAGTGAGCTGGCTTCTGTTTTGTTTTTTTTTTGGCAGCACCGTGGGTTCCATCTCCAACTGCTCATCCAAAGGTCAGTGGCTGGAACCCCTAGTCTCCCTTCGGAAGCAGGACGCAGCAGTGCACTTTGTTAAGGTCACAGCTCTGGAAACATGATGGGGCAGGGTATTCTGCCCCCCAAGGCTTCCAGGAGTTGGAACGGACCTGATGACAACAGGAACGGGGGTGTCACAAATGGTTTGTGTTCCACTGCTACCCAAAGGCCGGTGGTTTGAATCCATCTGGCGGATCATGAAAAATTAAAACCATCTGAAAGTCACAGGGAGCTCTGAAACATGTGTGTTTGCTGAGCTCTGAAACGTGTGTGTGCTGCCAGGAATTGGGGGGCGCCTTCTGTTGGCTTGAGCTGTTAGTGATTCGTATTAACATCCCTTCTCAAGCGAGTCAGTCTGGGAGGAGCTGCTAAGACCATTCAACACCCCGGTGAGCTACATAGAAAACCTTTTATTACAAAAAGCTCAGTTGGCACTGCATTTGGGAAGGAACGTCCTGTGCGGTCTTCCTTCTCTGCTATTCCACCGGACAGGCTTGATGTGGGCCAGTGAGGGCGACTGTATTCTTCCTTCTGTGCTGAAGTTCAGCAGGCCTCCAAGGGACCGCTGGCATCTCACCCAAGCCTCACTCCTCAGTCAGGGTGCCTGGCGTTTCTCTTATTTCACGAGATACCCCAGGTCTGAGTCAGCCTACTGGCCCAGCTAAAGACTCCAGGGAAGAAAGCAAAGATATGACTCGCTTTCTTCTGCAAACAATACCGCATTGTGGAAGAAACCCAGTCCCACGGGATCAAAACCCACTGCCAGGTGACCCTCCCCTCCTCTGTGGTCCAGTGTCCCTGTCCCCTGGACGATTCCGAGCTCAGGAAGGACGAGAACACAGTGTAGACAGGTCCACTGACGAGATCCAGGAAACCAGTGCTCCCACTCCCCAAGGCTCTACAGAACCTCGGGGTCCTTCACACACACAGAACCTGCCCCCAGCCCAACCCCATCCACCCAGAGTTCTACGTGCACCAGGCCCACGGCTCCTCCGACGTGGCCGATGTGGCTTGAGTGGAGCCTGTGGTTCTGCGGGTGGGTGTGGATGGAGGGCACGCTTCGGAAGGAGCTGCTCAGTCAGGTGGCCGGGCGTCCGGCGCCTTCTCCTGGACCTCATCGTATAGGGGAGGAGGGGTTAGGGGCTCAATGGAGGGAGGGGGTACATTTTTGTCCGGCAGGTGGATCCGGAAGTCTTTGAGGTGCAGTTTCTCAGATTTAATCCTCCGGACTTTCAGGGGCTTCAGACGCTTGGCCAGCCTGGAGTTCTGTCTATCTGGTGGGTTTCCAGGGCCGGTTTCCACGTCGGCCCTGGTGGTCGTGGGCGTGGCCTCGTCCAGGCCCGTCAGGGACTCGTAGGAGGGAAGGGAGATGCTCATCCTGGGGTTCTGGCCCAGCTCCCGCTCCTCTGAATAGTTGGTGTTCATCACCTCCTCGTAGCTGGGGACGTAGTACCGGGAGGAGGCCTCCTCCTCCTCTTCTTCCTGGCTGCAAGACAACAGAAGGGGACACCGTGGGTTAGCGTGACTCGGGCCCCTCGGGTCACCAAGAAAAGGGCCCTAGAAGCCACGTCGGCACCAGGCCCACCGGCCCTCCAATGCCAGCCATGGAAACCAGCCACATGTCGAGCCCAGGCGGGGCATCGCCCTCTGCACGCCAACTCCCACGAGCCGGCCCTGCCTTTCCAGCGGTCATCGCAGTCTTATCTTTCACGCAGCGGGGTGAAGTTTGATGCCCGGCTGGTGCCCTCACACACAGCCACCCCTCCTTCTGTCAGGGGAGCCCTGCGCGTGGCTGGAATGCTCCAACACTCTCCGTGGAGCTTCTCCACTCAGAGAGACTAGGAAGAAGGGCCTGGGAGCTGCTTCCACAAAGCCACCCCGGGAAATGCTGTGCTTCCTAACCGCCCCATGGCGCTGTGTGTGCAGGGGCCACGGGGAGTCAGACACTGACCCAGTGTGTGCTTGTCTGTGCTGTGGTGTCGGTGAAGCAGCACCCCCTCCCTGCCCCCCACCGGGGTTGGATGGCGTGGTCATGCCTGGGGGAAGAGGCAGGAAGTGGGCTCCTCATCCTCACTGGCCTCTTGCGCGCTGCACTCAGACTCTGAGCGTTACACCTCTTGGGTCCAGTGGCTTCTGCTTAACACGCCAAGGGCTATTCAATGCCCCGTGTGTGGGTGGTTGGGGGGGGGGGGCTTTGCCTAAAGGCACCATAAAAGCACAGCTGCCAGTCTGAAGCCAGTGGTTGATCCCAGGAAGAGAATGACGGAAGAGTCACAGGAACACGCCTCCTGGGTGCTTCTCTAGTGCAATGCCCGGAGCTTGCCATGGGGTTCAAAGTACAGATGCGTGTCCAGCCTGGCTGTCATGGGACTGCGGAAAGAGGGGACTGAACACACAGGGTGAGGTTCACGCACAGAGTGGTGGCTGCCCTCGAGGGGGGCCTCACCTCACGGCAACTCTGCACAAACTCCGATGGGACTGCTGCGGTCCCTATGGCTTTCGCTGGCTGACCTTTGGGAATGCATTGCCAGGCCTTTCTTCCTACTCTCTCTCAGTCTGGAAGCCCCACGGAAACCTCTTCTGCATTCTTTGCCACTCGGCTTCCCTGACAGATGATGGCTGGGAGCTGGGCTTGAGGCTCATGGGTCAGGAATCCCATCTGGGCCTCCCACACAGAGGGCCAACCATGGCACCAACCACGTCCTCCTTGGAGCCTCCAGCAGAGAGGACAAAGCCAGTTGCCATTTGACACAACCCTACCCTCATCCACCAGGTGTGCCGATGACGACCTGCCTCAGAGGTCTTGCCGGGTCTCGCACATGTATGGAGGCCCCTAGGCTGCACCAAGAGGGCAGGGGGTACAATGGGCAAGCGCTTGGTTTGCTAAGGCCAACGTCTCTCTCTCCCCATCTTCAGGTCATTGACTTAAGTAGCTGTCCTCTGCTCCCAGGTCCTCTTGATTACTCAAGCTGACCCACCGCCAAAGCCTGTGTGAACTGACATGCCCCCATGGCACAGAGCAGAACTGCTCCTGCGGACTGCAGAGACCGTGCGGCCTCCGGGAACAGCTGGAGGAATCGGAACTGCTGATCAATCAATTCATCGGTTCAGCAGAATGCTTCTGCTCTCCCCACTGCCCCACTTCTGGGTTCCGGGTCACACACGGATGGGATCTTCAGCTAATTGCCCAACCTGCTGATTTCAGATTTAAATCTCCCTCTTGCCCCTACTCCATATAAAATCAACCAGGAATCCCGTGTGTGTCGGTGAAGAACACCGAAGTCCCCCTAAGGTTTCCCAAGGCTGACTTTGCAGCAGTAGAGCACCAGGCCTTTCTTCCGAGGCACCTCTGGGTGGGCCCCCTTGAACCTGTTGGTCAGCAGTGACAGAGTCACCATTCATCTCTACCCCCTTGCTGGTTCTGTGTCTCCAGAGAGACAGCCCCATATCCCACCACCTGAGCATCAACACTGGAGATGAAGGCTCCAGCATGCACCTTCCCTAACCCCTCTCTGATCTTATGTTCACAACATCTTACACGATTGGGACCTCACCCTGGTTTGATGACCATGGTGCATTAACGCAGTGGCTGTGGTAACAGATACAGGTGACCCGTGGCTGCGTGACACCCCACAGAATGGCCGTGCACTATAGAATCCGATGGGTGGGAATCTAGGTTGGTTCTAAGCTTTTGCTATTTTCTAACGGTCCTCTAACACACGTCCTGGCACAAATTCCTTTACACTTTTGTATGCTGGTCTCCCAAGAATAAATTCTTGGAAATAGAATCCATTAAAAAATACTAGGCATGCACTGTGGCGGTGGCCCTTCCCCAAGGAGACTGTCAGTGCACGCTCCCATCAACAGCCCATCTTCCTGACAACTCTTCAACACCTTGGCCAATATGATGGGCCAACAGGAAAAAAAGAAAAGAAACCAATGAGGTTGGCGATCTGTTGGATGAATGTCTTCGGAAAGCGAGTTCATTTCTTTGTTCCTTTTCCTCCCAGTGTGTCTACCTTCGTGTTCACTTGTAAAGTAATTTTTACATAAGAGGACCCTAATCTTTAGCATCGCCCCCAGGAGGAGGGTCCCTTATTTGGAAAATGTGTGTGCGGTGTTTTGGATCAACGAGAATCTGCCCTCCCAATCCGAGCGGGCTGGATGGTGGCCCCTCAGCAGACATGTCCCCATCCTAACCCCCAGGACCTTGCAATGAGACCGTCGCGGGGTTGTGAATGTCATTAAACTTATCTGGGATCACCAACGACACGTGTCCTTAGAGGAGGTGTGAGTGGCCCAGTGCTGCACCACACAAACCCCACGAGTGCGTGCCTTCATGGGCAGACGTGTGTTCTCACGGTTTGGCAGGCTAGAAGTCGGAGCCCAGCCCGGGCTGGGGTGGGGGAAGGCCCCTGTTCCTGGGGCTCTGGGTGACCTTCAGTCCCCTGCATGGCGTGTGCTTTCCCCCACTGCTGCTCTTCTAGGCACCATCTGCTATTCTTTGTCCATTCAGAGTGATGTGATATGGTCTCTGAACACGGCAAAGGCCAAGGGGTGTGTACTGGAGACCCAGTAGAGGAAGAAAGGGCTGGTGGTCATGGGGTGGCAGAGGCAGAAGTCAGAGGTTTGCTGCTACCAGCATGCAACACCAGGAGCCAGGAGGAGATGCAAGAGGCAGGGAGGATTCTCCCCCAACCCGTGGCTTTGGAAAGAGTAGCGCCTGCTGACACCTTGATTTAGAACTTCTGCCCCCCAGAACGTGAGAACATATTTCTGCTGCTTTAAGCCATCACGTTTCTAGTCAGTTGTTCCAGCAGAGCCAGGCCATGTACGTGTCCACCGACCTTCTCAAATCCTAGCCTGGTCATGGCACCGAGGGTGGTGAACAGACAAGCACTCCGTCTGGGGGCTCTGCCTGCCCCCGGGCCTGCTCAGTTACCCAGGGTGGGCAGGGGTGTGTGCGTTGTCATGCCACCTCCTGCTCTGCTTCAGAAGGACAAAGCCATTTATAATGGTAAAATTATAAACTGTCTCACAGAGCCCTGGTGGCACAGTGGTTACACGTTGGGCTGTTAGCCAAAAGGTCCGCGGTTCAAAACCTACCCTTGCTCCAAGGCAAAAAGATAAGCCTTTCTACTCCCACAAAGCATCACAATCTTTGAAACCCCCAGGGCAGTTCTTTCCCATCCCAAGGGTTGACTACGAGTGGGTCTGCCTTTCTGAGGAGAGAAGCCCCTGGTAGTACAGTGGTTATGTGCCGGGCTGCTAACCCCAGGTGGAGGGTTTGAACCCACCAGCAGTTTGGTTTTAAGGGAAGAAAAGAAGGTGGTGGTGGAAGAGAACCTGCAGGATGTTATGTTGTTGCTGAAGTGCTTCAAGAGTATGTGTGAGGATATGTGTGATTGTGTGTGAGTGAGAAAGAATGAGAGAGTGTGTGAGTGTGTGTGAGTGAGAATGAGTGCCGGTGTGTGAGGCTGTGTATGACTGTGTGTGAGTGAAAAAGAATGAGAGTGAGTGAGTATGTGCATGTGTGAGTGCACACATGAGTGTATGAGAGGGAATGAGTGTGTGTGAGTGTATGTATGAGTGTGTGTGTTTATGTGTGTGTAAGCTAGAGAGAATGAGAGTGTGTGTGATTGTGTGTGTAAGAGAGGGTGTGTGAGGGTGTGTTTGAGTGCATGTGTGAGTAAAAGAGAATGAGAGAGAATGTGTGTGTGAGTGCATATATGAGTATGTGAGAGAGAATGAGTGTGTGTGTGTACGTGTGTATGTGTGAACAAGAGTGAGTGTGTGTATGTGTGTGTGTGAGCAAGAGGGAGAGAGAGAAAGAGAGAGAGTGTGTGTGTCTGTCTGTCTGTGTGTGTCCCCGTCCCGGGGCAGGGGCGGCTGGCCCTCCCTCACCTGTCTTCCTCGGGCGCGGGGGGCCCGGTGCCTGGCGGGTGCTGGATGCGCGCCCGCTCCTCGCCCTGCCGCCGCCGCCGGTGCCTGTCCCGGATGCTCAGGCACAGGGAGAGCAGCAGCAGCATCAGCCCGGCCCCGGCCAGCACGTAGGCCACCGAGAAGGTCTTGCTCTTCAGGATGCCGCTGCCGACCTCCGTCTTGTTGCCCTGCGCCGTGGGCTTCTCCGTGGCGCTGAACCCGGGCACCAGGTTCCACATGGCCATGATGACGCCCAGGACCAGCATGCCCAGGCCGATGGCCGTCAGTGCGTAATGCGATCCGTTCGCCTTTGACTGGGCCATTGTGCCCCTGGCCGCGGGGACAGGCCGGTGACAAGAAAGAAAAACAAAATTCAAATCGCTCCCTCCCCCAAAACCAGACCAAAACAAAACCCAGAAGCCACAACGGCCACGGGGACTCTCTGCCGCCGCTTCTATCGCCACATGAAGGGCGCGTCCGTCATCGAGCAATCCAGGGCTGGTCCTAGGCGCTCAGGAGGCATCCTGGGTGGACGGCTGCGTCTGGAAGGAGAACAGAAAGAGGAGGGGTGGGGTCAGCTCCCCTCACAGGTAGCCGTCCTGTGAGCTGGCTACCAGGGGCTGCCGCGGCCCCCCTCTGATGCATTCCAGATGTCTTGCGCATTCTCCGGTCCCTCCGAAGGCAGATCTTGTCCTGCAGGGACCCAGAAAGGTCAGGGCACACAAACAGCGTGTAGTGGACTGGAGCCACGGCAAAGGGTGAGCATAAGATATGAGCCAGTGACGTCAAGCGTACTCTTGGGCCCACCTGAGCGACAGGCATCAGTCAGTGAGCCCGGCCCTGGCCTCTCCCTCCTGGCACTCCCCCTGGCACTTCTGCAGTTGTCTCCTTACTCACGCCAGCTCCCATACACTCCCTGAACCTCCCCCCACCCTCCCACCCCCAGTGGTGGCATTGTCTTCTGCCTGACACCACTCCTTCCCCAACTGTGTGCCTGGCACCCACTGTTTGCCTGGTCAACATCCATGTTTGAATGACGTGACCAGGAGCCACCCAGCAAGGCAAGCATCTCCTCACCCAGGGGAGGGGGCAGGAGCTGTATGCCCCTCTCCTGAGCACTGTGTCCATCTGGAGGAGAAAGCCCCTTCCTCGGCCCTGACCCAAGGGAGCAGCCAGAAGCCCTGGCACCCGGCCAGCTGCAGGCTGGGAGCAAGGCCAGAGGAGCAAGTCTTCATCTTAAAGCCGCGGTTCTCCACCTGTGGGTGTTGACCCCTTTGGAGGTCAAATGGCTCTTTCACAGGGGTCCCCTGATTCCTAACAGTAGCAAAATGACAGCTATGGTGTAGCCCCAGAGGGTGGAGAGAAGGTGGGGTAGAAAGGGGGAACTTATTGCAGGGATCTACATATGACCTCCTCTCTGGGGTACAGACAACAGGGAAGTGCATGAAGGGGCACATTGGACAGTGTACGATGACAAAATAATGACAGCTTGTACATTGGTAAGGGTTTGTGGTAAATTGTTAAGGGGGAGTGGGGAGGGAGGGAAAATGTGGGGGGCTGATACCGGGGGTCCTGGGTAAAAGGAGGATATTTCGAGAAGGAGAATGGCAACAAATGTGCAAGTGGGCTGCATACAACTGACGTATGTATTGATCGTGACAGGAGGTGTATGAGCCCCCAGTAAAATGATTTATACTCAAAAAGAATTTTATAATGAGGAACTGTATGAAAGGGTCAAGGCAAGAGAAAGGCTGAGAACCACTGTCTTCAGGGTTCAGCTTAGCACACGCCCAGAGTTCTTGCTCCCACAGAGGGAGGCGGGCGCCCGTGAGCAGGCACGACTTTGCAGATGCCTAGCCAGATGTGCTCTTGTTTTCAACCTTGCCTTCTTTCCTGAGGGCGGCCACACAGGCTGCTTGAAACCCGACACGGTGGAAGTATTTTCTCGAACAATTGACTTCATCCAGCCACTTTGTGAAAAGACACTGTGAAAATATTTGGGGCAACATCCACTGAACAGCTTGAAACCTGTTCCTTCCCTTTTGCATTCAGCGCACATCGCCAGGGCAGCTGCTCCCTGCAAAGCAGAGCTCCAGACGGGGGCAAAGTCAAGATCAAGATAAGGAGGGGCAGGGCTTTCGGGCTTGCTGTGCTGCGAGACCCCAGACCAGGAGTAGCAGCGTGGGGAGATTGCTGGGGGTCGGGGGAGTCAGGATGCAGAGGTCCTAACCCTGCCCAGGAGGCAGAGAAAGTGTTTGTGAGAGAATCCCCAAACCCAAACCCACTGCCACGGAGACCATGCTGATGGGTAGAACTGCCCCTAATGGTTTCTGAGACTGTCACGCTTTACGGGAGTGGAAAGCCTCTTTCTCTCTCACAGTGGCTGGTGGTTTTGAACCGATGACCTTGAGGTTACCTTGAGATTAGCAGCTCACTTCATAACCACTCTCCTGCCAATGCTCCTTTTGTGGGAGAGAAGTCTTTGCACAGTAGGGCCACACCCTGGACATAGTGCACCTTGTGTGGATGGATCTGAATGTGGTAAGTGCACAGCTGTATACATGTGTATGAGGACACACGTGCACACAGAGCTGCAAGCACCATGCATGCTTGCGTGTGTGCGTATGTGTGTGTGTATGCACGTGTGTGCAGGCCCCTGAACAGGCAGTTGCTGCCAGCTGCAGAGGGATTAGCTGGGAATTGTCTGAGAGCAGGGCCTGTGGCCAGCAAACAGGAGAAGGAGTCGGCAGCCCAGGAATGTGCAAGCTCTGCCTGTAAGTGAAGGTCGGGCCGGGCTTCCAGGGGTCTGTGGTGAGCCCCTAGAAGCAGGAAAGAAGAGAAATCCATTGGCGGAGCCTGGACAAAGGGGGCATTATCTGGGGCACTTGAACCTCCCGTCTGTGCCCACCACACTAATGCTCCAATCGGGTTCTGCCTTCACTGCCTGGGGTGGGACAGAGGGTTCCGCTTCTTCACGGTTCCTTCACATGTCAGACCGGGTGCCAGGGGCTTCCTGGGCTGCAGTCTCCACAGAGACAAGGCACCAGGTTCCTCCTCGGTGGGTGGTCTTCAACCACCAACTCCCAAACGAACAGATGAGGGTGACTGTTGGTGCCACCCAGGGATTTTGGACTGCCCCTGCAGTGGACACAAAATTGGTTGCTCATAAGTGTGCAAAAAACACAGCTGTCCGAGTGGCCTGTGTGTTCCCAAAGAGCCACTGTGCATGACAGTCACACCGATAGCTGAGGCTATAAAGTTGCCCAGGGTGCGGGAGCACAACAAAAGAGTTTCCAAAAAAGACTCCTTATGGGGGTGATAATGGGGAAAGCAGGCTGAGAAATGGATTTAATGTGCCATATTAAATTTCAAAACACTCAATATTCTATACCCCATGGTATTTATCGTTATGTTCTTCATGCGGTAGGATAAAGTGTGTGTGTGTGTGTGTGTGTGTGTGTATTTTGCCCACGAGGGGGAAAATTGATAGATAAATCTAGATATGCATAGCAAGAAAGAGAAAGTTTTTACTGTTTGGGGCTAATGGTAAAGTTCTGTGTCTAGCAGTACCTTAAACCTGTTTTGATGACGGGCCCCAGTGGTTTTGCCTGGTGTCCCAGGAACGTAGCTCCCCATGGTGCCGCCGCCGCCCGGCTGTTTGCCCTGTTTCTAGTTTGTTGACACTGGATGGAGTTGGTGTTATATTTAGTAGGGTGTTCTTTCCTTTCAAAGGATGGAAAGAAGCTAATTTTGTGCTCAGAGGATTTGGGCCACATGGCTTCTGGCATCTTCCTAAAAAGGAACTGTTTTGGTGGGGCACCTCAGGACCCAGGTTGGCCAGACCCATAGCTAAACCCTGGAGGTGACCCTTCACCACTCATGTTCAAGGTCACCCTCAGGGGCAAGCGGAGGATCTGGCACCTGGGTGCTTACGTGCAGGAGACAAGAGCTCAGAGATGCACCCACCTGCTGTTGCCCGGGGAGACGCCGGGAAGGCCCTGCGACAACTCCTGCGGCCTGTGGACTCTAGTGTAAGGAGTCTCCTGGAAGAAAACAGAGGCAGGATTCCAGTGTGAGGCGTTTGGGGCAGAGGTGTCTCTTGGGATTGTTTTTGGAGGGTGGGGCAGCGGAGAGCGCAGCAGTCCCCGAAGAAGCCAAGATTGTGCACAAACATTTAGGTTCGCAGAAGGATAGCAAGGTGGCCGTTACCACATTACCACCGGCCAATGGTTTATCAAAAACTCGAGAGAAAGTGGATTCTCCCGTGCACAAGTGCTTGCAAGAATAAAAAAGAGAAACTCTGCCCTGGCCATTTTCCTGGGAACTCTATAACCCCCCTGTTTCCAAGGCCAGAAAAAAGATAAGAAAGGAAGAAATAGCAGCCAGTGTGACCCACTCATACCAAAATACCAGCAGTCGATGGAGCCCAGCACTGTTTTAATCAGGAAAGACAATATAAGCATCTCACTCAAGTTGAGTTTGTCGCAAGAATGTATGGCTGGTTCAACTTGAGAAAACAGGATGGCTCGCAGTCCCAGGAGAAGTGAGGGCCACAAACCTTCAACCTCAAAACAATGGCAGACGGCATCGTGCATAAAAAACAACAAAACCCTGCCGCCCAGTCAGGTCTGACTTCTAACAGGCCAGCAGAGTGGAAGGGTTTCTACTCAAACTGTGAATCTTTGTGGGAGCAGGAAGCCTTCTTTTTCTCCTTTGAAGCCACTGTCAGAGTCGAAATGCAGACCTCGCCTTTAGCTGCCTAACTCATATCCCACTAAGCCGCTAGGCAAGGCCCATGTAGCTTGAGACCAGGCAGATCACACGATACATTGTTGTGTTTGGTAGTGTTGGGCAGCAATGCAGAGATCAACACAAACGTCAGATTAGTAGCTATGCCCCTCCAGGCGCGAGAAATGGGGCCAGGAGGGGAAGGGTGAAAAACCCATGGGCTTTTACTATTATTACTATTCCTTAAACGTCACTTCTCTCTTGATTGGCACCAACAGTTCATGATAGGAATTTCTAGAAGCTCAGCAATGCCTGTTCATTTCACGTTGCATAAAACTCAAACTCCTTGGCCACGGTCTCCCAGCCACATCCAATCAGATTGTATTCCTGCCTCTCATCTTTTCTCTCACCAACCCTCCAGCACTTCCAGCCTCAGGACCTCAGCACATGCTGTTCCCTTTGCCCCAACCCTGTTCCTCCTGTCTCTTCTGTTGGGTTAGTTCTTGACCACTTCTGTCCCTAGGCTCAAGTGCCACCTCCTCAGGAGGGAACATACCCTTGCCTTTTCCAGCTGTTCCAAAGGCCTCCCCCCCACCCCCTGCGTCCCTCCTGGATGCCATCCACTGTAATCCACACCGCTCTTGTGGCCCTCTCCTCGATGGCCATCTGTCTCCTCCACTACAGGGCCATCTCCCTGAGAAAAGGTCTCATCTGTGTGTTCACTATGGTCCCCCTCAGCTGAGACATGTACCTGTACTGGGTGAATGTTTACAGAATGAAAGAATGAGTGCCTGATGAGTTTACGAAGTTCAACTTCGGCCCCAGAACAATTAGGGGAAATTTCCAGTCCTGGGTTGGCAGCGAGGGAGAAAGGAAAGGACTAGTGAGACTACCTTTCCAGGAGCACATGGCCATCCAATGATCTGTTGGCAACTCTCCCAGATTAGAGGACTTTCCATTCCCACGGCGAAGGTGACCCTGTGCATGGTCCCGGGTGGGGTCTGAGGTTTCAGCTCCTCCAATCAGGGCAGCGCCAGCTCCACTGCACGCACACTCTTGGCTGGTCAGAGCCCAGGGGTGGGGACGGGCAGGGATCCCTGCAGGACTTTGCTAAATCAGGGCGGGTATCATTGCTGGTTTGTCTGGTTCTGAACTCTGCACCAGGCACCAGGCTGCCCACATTCTCCTGTGAGTTGATTTTCTATTTGACCTTTTCTCTGTCACAACCATCCATGCTGCTGCCGCTGCTGCCATGGCTTCTCTTTCTCCCCTTGGCTGGGACCCGGGGGGACCATCTCTGGCTGCCCACCTGGAGAATGGCCTGTCCACTAACTTGAATAGAGATAGCAAGGGAAGTAAAATCAAACCACAGGAGGCACCCAGAGTGTGTATCTGACTAGTCACCGACAGGTGGGCATTGGGTCTACCCCGCAGTGCCGTGGAGGGAAGGCCTGGCAGTCTGCTTCTACAGGTTACCGTCCTGGAGAAAAGACCTCCAGCCAACATCGCCCAGCTACGATGTGCGAGCCTTGTGCGAACCCTAACTCACACAAACCACGATGCCCAGGCCAGTCGGGTGAAACCCAACACCTTGCCCTGTGTCTTCCCTTTGAATGCCTTCTAAATCTACTCTAGAGTTGACGGTTTTCTGTTTTTGTTTGAATCGAAGGTTTTCTGTTTCCGTGTTGCTAGAGCTGCTTTGTTTCAGCGGTGGGGGCGGTAGGTGGGTCTAAGCCTGTGAAATCCAGGCAGAAGTCCACTGACAGAGAT
>PVJH01037300.1:0-18047 GCA_004026705.1 Nesogale talazaci | reverse complement strand
ATGTGGGAGTCGCGAGTGGGCCGCTGCTATGCAGTGGCCTGACAGTTTGGGGCTCTCTCCACTCTGGCGGTCCTGCCTCTGGGTCGGCGGTCAGGCGGATGGGGGGGATCCACCGTCTGGTGGTGAGAGAAGTGCTGGTCTCCCCGCCGCTGGCTGGAAATCTCCGATATAGGGATGCGGATGTCTGGAGCTTGAAACAAAGCGGTTACAGGGCAGAAGCCCTTCCTGGACAGGGAGGCCCGCTTATAAGAACCTTTCTACTCACCAGAACCCTTCCTCTTGACCTGGACACCAGACTCAGCGGAGCTCCTGTACGGGCTGCTTATCTCTGGGCCATCTTGCCGAACCCCTTATTTATTTATTTATTTATTTATTTATTTATTTATTTATTTGTTATTTTGGTCTTCTGTTTTTAGGAACTGAGTTGTGGCCCATTATCTGAAATTATTCTCTAGCTTCAGAACCATTATGAAAGAAGATGAGCATTGTGATGAACGTTTGCATTTAATATTTGCAACTTATAAGTCTCAATAGCCACATGAACCATGTCTTTAATGAGCTGTGAGAGACACTGAATGGCAGGACATGAGACAATATACTAAAGTGAGCCATGGTGGTTGATATCTTGTGTAACAGAGTGGTATAGCATTTTAGAAAAGATGATTATTTGAGAAATCTTCAACTCCCATATCTTTGGAATTAATCTTCCATTAATATAAAATAAATTATTTTTGCAGCAGCATAAAATAAGGCTCTATGTATTATATGTTTAATTTTCAAAACAATTGAAATTTATAATTACCGTTTTTCATTAATTTTAGAAAGTTAAAAAATAAGAGTACATGAATTTGTACAGTAGTATTTTAAAAACGTATTCCAGCCATATGTGTGCCAAAGTCTTTTTAGGCTCCAACAACTGAGACCATTTATGAGTGATTTTGAACTACTGACCATGTGAATGGCAGCTGCATAACATCATCTATGAGCTGAAGTTTCCACACATAACAAGAACAGGAAAATATTTTTGCAAAGGAAGGATGTGCTTTCTGATCCTCACAGTAAGATACAGCAAAGAATATGAATCCTGAGAAAGGAGAGTGCCCTTAAAATGTGATTACATAGTGGTCATTCAGGCAAAAATCACTTCTTTCCAAATTAGGTCTAATTATAGACTCAATAAGAGCGATTTAAGTTTCCATTTATTTTAAATTGAAAGAAATGCATGCATATGATTATTTCCCATCATGTACTAACTCAAAGGAATGAAATCATCATTTAGAAAAACTCATTAGTTTACAAATTTGAACAGTGGACATCCTAAATAGGACTACTGAGATTCTCAAATTACATTGTAGCATAATCTCTAGAGCATGCATGAAAGTTAAATATAAAAAAGGAATGTGTTATGTTCACAAGCCATGTTTACTTGCAACAAGGAGTTTTAATGGCCCTATTCTCCCTGCTGTCTTTGCAGCTCAACTAACCTACAAATAGCTCTTTGGGGAAATTAGATGTCTAAGCCCTGGTTAAAAAAAAGTTAGCCAGTCACCTGTGTGGTTAGCAGTGCTGACAGATTCTAATTTGACATATTACTCAGGAATTACATAATACTAAATCCTTCTGAACCCATGAAAAGCAAAGAAAAAAACAGCAAAACTACCTTTTTAAAAATTCATATCGTTGAGGAAAATTTGAGGTGGCATTATCAGTTTCAAATACCTCTTAAGGACTTTGAGTTGAAAATTAACCACAGGATAATTATGTAGACATTGTTAGTGACCTTATATACAACAGAAAGAAATAGTCTTCTGTTCTGTGCCATCTTCTCAATTACTAATACGTTTGAGTCCACTGATGCAACCCATGAGTCAGTTCATCTCCTCAAGGGCCTGTCTCTCATTTGCTGCCCTTGTATGGTAGCAACCAGGATATTCCTTCCCAGGGACTGCTCTCCCTGATAACATGCCTCAGATGCATCTAACAACATGCCACCCTCACCTCTCAGAATCCATCAGATGGATTGATTCTTCTTCTATTTTCTTTATTCATTGTACAACTTTTAAATGTATAGTAGGCAATTAAAATAGTGACAACTTTGATGTTCAACACTTTAAAGATACCTTATGCAGCACACTTCTGCAATGCCATGTGTCATTTGTTTTTTTTGACTGCTGTTCTTAAAAATCAAGACATACAGGCTACACCCAAAGCATTAAGGATAAACAAGGTTCCAGGAACTGACAGGATACTAATTGAAACATTTCAACAAGTTGTGGAAGCGCTGGAAACATTCACTACTCTGTGACAAGAAATTTGGTAGAAAGATATCTTTCCAATCAACTGGAAATGATTCATACCTATTCCTATTCCAAAGATAGGTGCCTACACATAATGAGGAAATTATTAAACAATATTATTGATATCAATGCAAGTAAAATGCTAGTGCTGATCATTCAAAAACAGTAGTGTAGTGACAGGGAGCTGTCTGAGATCAGGGCCAGATTCAGAAGAGGATGTAGAAAAAGGGAACTCATTACTGAGCTCAGATGACTCATGGTTCAAGGGAGGGAATATCAGAAAAATGGGTATTTTCATTTAATTGATTACATATAAAAAGGTATCTGGTTGTGCGCATCATAACAAACTGTGGATAACATTGAAAAGAAAGGGAATTTCAAAATACTTAATGTTCATGTGCAACCTGTACATAGATTGAGAGGCAAGTGGCTGAAGCAGAGCATGGCTTAAAAACAGGAAAGGCTTGTATCATTTCACCAGACTTATTCAAAGATGGATTACTTGAATAAGAACACAGCACCAGGATTAGAGCAATGCCTATTAATGAAATTAGACATCCTCACATTTTTATGCAATAAAATTACATGTCTATATGCATATGAAACCCACTATTCAGGGGCCCTGTGCCTGAAGGGCTTTGGTATTCCCTGATATAAAGCTTAATTCTTACACAAAGCAGTCAGACGGTGGATTTTTTACAACTTTGCAAATGTAACATAGTGAAGAGACAATAAATAAGTGAGGTGGAGTTATGCATGGATTGGTTTCTTGCTTTTGTTAAATAGTTTGCACATGGATATGTGTGCGCATATGTGCAAGTGTATATGTATGTGCATAAATATGATAAGTTCAGATATGTATTTTCTATAGTGATTATTAAATTGCATGCAGCAGAAATTGATTGCATGTAATAGATAGCAGAAGCTAGATTGTAGATTGTATAAGCCTTCTTTTAAGATTCATTGCTTTTTAGCTCAATTCTTGACTAGTCTATTTTTTTCATCTCTAAATTTGGAAAATTTTAAAACACTTTTACAATGATTGTAAAAATAGGTGAATTAATATAATAACAATAATGTTAATGAATAGCTTAGAAAAATCAGATACGATACCTACAATTGCTAAAAGTATCATTTTTCAAATATCTTACTAGCTCCATCAGTGAGGAATTAAGTACTCCCAGTACTAACCCTCTTTCAGTTCTCCAATGAAATAAAGTCAATTGTGTCTCTGTGTGTGACTGTGTGTGTTTGTACAGAAACTGAGACCTTGAGATTGAGATAAACACCAGAGCAAGTGCTTGGATATTGTATTAGTCTGGGTAGACTAGAGAAACAAAATCATAGACATGCATATGGATATAAGGGTACGGTTTATATACAAAAGGAATGGGACATTGAGAAAGCATCCCAACCTAGTCTAGTTCAAAGTCATAAGTCTGATATTAACCCATATGACTGATACCAGTCTATAAAGTCTCCTTCTGACTCATGAAGTCACAGGCCAGTGGGTGCCGTGTCCTGGCGCCACAGGGGTCTCCCCAGGCTCCTCACTTCCAGGGCTCAGTGTCCATCAACAGCATCCAGTGGTGGTAGAAGCAACTCAGCACTGGCAGAGGTCTCCACATGGCTTCTCCAGTTTCAGAGGTCTGGTTCCATCAGGAAAAGGCCATGTGGCTTCTCCTCTGGCTCGTCCAGCTCTTCAGACACTGCTATCTTGTCTTGCCATAGTTCGTTGCCTCTGAGACTAACTCCCAACAACTGGGGAGATGGTTTCTCATCTCCACAAGGGAAATATAGTGAGAGTTCCCAGAAGTCTCAGAAGAAAACCATGCCCACACAGAGGCCTCACTGACTACTCAATGGCTATCTCCAGATTAACACCCTACATCTCAATCATGAAATTAACATAAGCACATGACCACCACAGATATAATGTCAGGCAGGGTTCTCTTAGAGAAATAAAAATCAGGACACTAGTAATACCTTTTATATATTTATATATAGAGAAAGGTATATAAGATAAGAAAGAAATAGTTAACTACCTATAAAGCAGTACAGATTGCTCAGTGCAACTCACTTGCTTGCGGCAACTAGAAGACTGGCAGTCCTTCAAGTCTTGAGGGCCACTGAGTAGTCCTCTGTAGAGCAATTCAGGCTAACTGGTCACAGGCAGCAAACAGCAGAGCAGGTCGCCAACAGTCAGCAAGATGACAGAGTCCAACAGCCCTAGCTCAAGAGATGTATATCCCAGGAGTGTGGCGAAGTAGGACTTGGAGGAACCTCAACTCACAGCAACACAGTCCACGATTAGGTGTCCCAAGGGTAGTGTTGTTTGGAGGTTGAGGCACAGGACGAACAAGGCAGCTCTCTGTTCCGAAGATATCCGGAAGCAAGAGAGAGGGCGGGACTTGCCGAGCCCTTCCTATCTCTGCCCTTCAAGTCATCCCTTGTGTTCATTGGCCGTGCTGTCACAACAGACCCACCAATCTTCTGTGGCCATGTTGGCATAACAAACCTACTCATCACAGTTATTTATATAAAATTTGTAAATTTAAACCCCCCCCCCCCCGAGACACTTTGAAAGAAAAATCTTCAAAAAAACTCATAGATAGCCAAGGAAAATATTTTGGAATAAATTGTATCCTGAAACACATGAAATTTTAAATGTGAAAAATGAAAGTTAGACAAAATGCAACATAGATTATAAGTAAATAGATATATCTATTAAAATAGATAGATAAATTCATATATAGAAAGAGTCAAAAGATTGTTCTGGACTGACAGATCCAAAATTTTAAGTCAATATCATCAATTGAATATTAGCACTCACATAAATATGGCCAATTTAATTGCTCATGATTCTCAGTAATTTGACAGTTACATCATTGTTCTAGTTTCCAGTGAGTTGGTTCCAACCCATAGTGTCCCTATACACAACAAAACAAAATGCTACCTAGGATGATACCATACTCACAATCATTAGTATCTCTAAACCATTGCTGCAGTCACTGTGTCATTCCACCTCATTGAGGGTCTTGTTCTCTTTTCCTGCCCCTCAACTTAACCAAAAAGGTTGTCGCTCTTCAGGGTTTGGCCTCTCCAGACAACATATACAAAATATGCCAGACAAAGTCTAACCATTCATCCCTCTAAGGATCACTCAGGTCATAGTTACTCTGAAACAGTTTAGTTTGTTCTTTAGGCCATCCATGGTGCTTTCGATATTCCTTTCCAGTACCACGGTTCAATTATCTTAATTACTCAGTTGCTCTTATTCAATGCCAAGCTCTCACATGCATATGAAGTGATTGAAAATGCCAAGATTTGGATTAGGTGTACCTAGTTCTCAAAATAGCATCCTTGCTTTTCAATAGTCTAAAGAACTTTTGTGCAGCAGATTTACCTAATGCACTGAATCTTATGATCTCTTAGTTACTGCTTCTATGAGCATTGATTTTGGACCCAAACATGACAAAATCCTTGAGAAATTAAACTTTTCCTTCATTGATCACATTACCAATTGATTCACTTGTGAGGATTTTGGCCCTTTTACATTGAGTTGAAATTCATACTGAAGGTTACAATTCTTGATATTCATCAGCAAGTGCTTCAAGTCACCCTCACTTTCAGCAAGTAAAGTCATGTTATCTGCATACTCTGTATTGTTAATTAACTTTTCTCCAATCTTGATGCTACATTTTTCTTTATATAAACCAGTTTTTAAAGGATTTGCTCAATAAATAGATTAAATAAGTACAGTAACAAAATACAACCCTCATACATACCTGTTTACTGTTTGTAAACCCTGTTCTTTCACACAATTGTCTATTGTTCCATGTAAGATTTTACATAAGCACAATGAAGTGTTCTTGAATCCCTCTTCTTCTCAAGGTTTTCAATAGCTTATGGTCCACACAGTTGAACAAAGATCCATTTGACATCAGCAATGATATCCCTTATTCCATGCCACCATCTAAATCCAGGTAAGAATGTCTGTCAAATCCCTGTCAATGCACTACTGTAACCATTGCTGAATGATCTTTCAGCTATGTTATACATGCATATTTTGTTAATCTTGGTAGACTAGGGAAACAAATAAGAGATAGATAAATGAGAAAGAATTTTATAGGAAGATTAAGTGTACATTAAGAAAGAATCCCAATCCAGTGCTTTCCAAGGCCATAAGTCCAACGTTACCCCATATGTCCAATACTGATCTACAAAGTCCTCCTCAGTCTCACAAAACACACCAATGGTGTCAATTGCTGGAGGGAATCTGAATCAATGAATGTAAGTATCTCAGCACTGGCAGGGATATCCACGTGGCTGCTCCAGCACCAAGAACTGCATCAGTGAAGGTCACTGTGGCTTCTTTTTAGGGATCTCTTGCAGGAAGTGTGCTTTGCCAGGTGAAGCAAGGAATTGGCTCAGGCAGCCACACACTGGTCTGATCATCAGAGAGCAAGAAACCTGAGAATTAGAAAAGCAAGACTCACTGGGACATTTATCTCTCCATCCTCCAATTAATCCCATGTGTTTATTAACCATGTTGACACAATAAGCATTACTATTTCACATATCATATCAGTGATACAGATTTATAGTTTCAGTATTCCATAGGGCCACCTTCTTTTAGAATTGGTATAATAAGTATCTCTTCAGTCCATTGGCCAAGTTTTCAGTGTTTTCTGGAAGAGAAAATTAAGCACTCCCCAGTGCTTCATCACCTTGTTGAATTATTTCCATTGACAGTTCATTTATTCCTGGAGTTAAACAATGGTATAATTTGGCAGTCATGTACTGATGTAATAATCTCATTCCTCATGATATGATCTTATGTGATTTTCCAATCAGTTTGTAACAGGATTAGAGAGAAAGGCAACATATTGACTCATGTTACAATCCTGATCCAAGGAAAGTGGAGACTGCCTTGGGTGAGTCAGGCATCACTTTTGGTCTTCAAAGAGATACAAGGAGAACAAAGGGACTAGAAGAGAAGGGTTGGTAGTACCACCAGAAGAGAAAAGTCAGGAGTAAGTGTGTCATTTGCATTCAGAATCCTGCCCTGTGGAGTGACTAGGTCTAAATTAAGAGTGATACTAAGACACAGCAAGAGGATACTTCAAATGTTTGCAGGATAATAAACAACAATTCAAGTCAAATTAATAGAATATTTCCATGAAATGTGCTACATTTTAATCTCATCTTTCCACAAATTTATTGAAGTCTCTATACTTTACATCTTAAAACCTAACAATGCCCTAATGTATAAATATATTTTAAAAGATTGCACTTTAAAAATATTTTAAATGTTTCATAGAGTTAATATCAAAACACAGGAGCCCTCATGGTATAGCACTTATTTCTTGTGCTGCCATTAGAAAAGTTAGTAGTTCAAAGTTACCAGCATCTCTTTGGGAGATAGACAGGGGTTTCAACTTATGTAAACAGCTACAATCTCAGAAAATAACGAGGGTACTTCTACCTCATTGAGTCACTATGAGACAGTATTGACTATATGGAAGTGAGTTAAGGTGGGTATAAAAGAGAATTTCCATGTCTATAAGAATTACTGATGTTTTGTTGATTATTATTTGTGTTAGTCCAGGTTAAATAGAGAATCAAATTCAGAGACACTCATCTATGAACAAGAAGGAACTTTATTAAAAGAGTACCTGAATATTGAGAAAATATCTCAACCCAGTACAGATCAAGTCCATAAGTCTGATATTAGCCCATACGTCTGACACCAATGTAAAAAGTTCTCTTCAGATTCACTAAACACATGCAATGGTGCCAAATGCAGAAAGATCACGGGTGAGAAGTTTTGTGAATCCAGTGGCATTGTAAGCAATTCAGCACTGGCTGGGTTCTCCATGTGGATTCTACAGATCCAGGTGTCTGTCTCCATCAGTCTTTCTTCATGTGCTTTCTCCACAAAGATATCCTGCAGGGGGTGATCAGAGAGAGTGTGTGTTTCCTGCCTCCAAGGAGGAAATATAGGAGTTCCCAGGATCCTCAGCAGAAGGCCATGCCAACACAGAGTCCTTATTGGCTATACCCTCATTGACACACTAGACTCCAACCCGACACATTTAATCCTCAAATTGACACCAGATTATGTAACGACATTATTATTATTGCTATCATCATATCCAATATTTAAATTTTTTAAGGTCACAAAGAAAGGAAAACATTGATTTTTAAATATGTTCACATTGTGACTATGGATGTTATACATAAATTAACTTTTTAAAGTGTTATTTACTTAAATATTCTAAAAGTCTGATGGTTTTCTATATATGTAAGCCATACCTATAACTTTCTTATTTAAATTGAAGGGAGTCAACTTTAACAGCATATTGATTACTTTTGTCCTTTCAGGTGGAAAGGACAATATTTCAGAGTGAAATTTAGACTATTTGCAATTTCTATTGCACACTTCCTACAACTGTAATTCTAGTGTAAGTCCATAACCTACAGACAGATACTCCTTTATGGAGCCGTAAGTGCAATTCTAGCAAAAATAGATTGGATACAAAATGCCTATAACTGAATCTTTATGGATGCTGAGCCAGTTGTTGAGTTGAATAAGAATCAAAAAAACAGAGTGGAAGGATTTTATATTTGAAACGTATACTCTCTTTTTTTATTATAAAGATGAACATATTAGAAGACAGACCTATAAAAATGGGTTAAAAACAGAATGTGAAGAGCTCTCTTCCCTATCCAGAGAGGATACTGCTTAGACATATTAAATCTTATAGACTTTCTGCCATTTTGAGATGCAAGAAATGAATTGATACTATCTATTTGTCATTAGAGTACAGGACACTCAAGCAACTCCAGGTCTTTTTCAATAGAAAACATGTTCCTCAGAAGTTAAAATGCCATCCGATATAGAACCCTCACAAACTCTTAGAACTACACGACAGTTTCTAGTCTCTAAACCCAAACTTCTTTATGCTCACAACTTTCACTATAACAAGCTGTTACAGTGTGTTTTTGTGTTTTTCTTAATCTACAGAAGAGCACTTGCTCGAGACGAAAGGAACAAGGTTAATTTCATAAGGACTATTTAATTACTATATCATCTTGCTATTTTAATTTATAGATAAAATTGCATTTATTCGCTTAAATTTTTGACCAGTGATTTTAAAATTTATTTATTCTAGAGACTCAGAATTTTAAAAATACTGTAGAAATGGACTGTAAATACTATATGGGGAGTCGGAAAATTAAACAATATGCATTATGAGAGGAAAAAAAGTAGTTGAAAGAAAATTCTCGTGAGTTTCTTATTTTTCTGCAACCGTGCATTATAGAGTCTGTCTGAAATGGAGCTGAGGATGAAATGATTTACTGTTTGATATATTTATTATCATAAACTGAAGTTCCTGGTGGCTCCAAAGGTTAATAATTTGTTGTTAACCCAAACATGAAATTTCAGGTTCCCCAGAAGCACTCATGAAGAAATGCTTTGCCATCAACTTTAGATAAATCATTTATGAAAATCCAATGGTGCACAATTCTACTTTGACACATCAAGAGTCACAATAAGTTGAAATCATCTCATTAACAAGCACTATTATTACTATTATTATTACCCTCTGACTCAAGTGGCAGGCACAGGAGCTTACAGATCAATATGCATTATTAAAAATCCTTAAGCTTAAAGTTTCTCAGTTGTAATGCAACCTCTATTGCATGCTATGCTCTAGAAAATGGATACCCTTTCCTATCATAAATTTGGGATTCAATGCACTTGGTGCAATCTGGATTCAGGAGAGATATATCCTGATTGTCTCTGAACTAGGAATGAATAATCTGTTTCCAGTCATCATATGTAAAAAGGCAAAAAAACAGTGTGTTGGGCAATCTTAGATATTTTGCATTCTGTTATACATGCAAATTGCCTACAGTCAATTTGCAAAGTCAATTTGCAAATAACAGCTCAGCATCAAGACATTATTTCTAGGACATTGCTCCCCAAAGTGAGATAAGTGCCCTCCCCTCCCCACCTAAGGGTTTTGAAACAATCCAGGAAGGGACTAAAAGACCAGAAACCTGCACTTTATCCTTGATTATGGGCTGTTGGACCAAACGTTTAATTGCAGAGATTCCCTGTGTGTGTGTGTGTCTGTGTGTGTATTCCTCTGAAAAATAAGCTATAGGTCAAATAAGCCTGTGCTCTAGAGCAAGCTTGACTAGCATGAGGAAGCATATATTTACTGCTCCATAAGTTTTAACTATAGAGGAAAACATAACAATCATTTTAAGGGATCCTTAAACTTTTTCTACTCTTGAACACTGTTTGCTTGAGATATTTGCAACACAAAAATAAAAACACTGCAAGAAACACTTTGGATTCATTATGTGTTAGATTTTAAATTAATTACTGTGTATTTCATGACCAGAAATGTTTGGCTGCTTCAAATTTGTCATCCATCCCTATATTCAGTTATGGGATCCGTACAGGGTGCTGACCCACAGTTGAAGAAGCTTTGGAGACTGATATGTCACTGCTGTATAAAAATAAGCAATATATTACAAGAGTGAGGAGTTGTCCAAAATATTTCATTTCAAAGCCTACACTGTACACATAAATGCATGTCAGTATTCAGCTACTAGAATTCCAGCTTATCGATGTAATTCCAAACAAAATCAGTGTAAACATGTTGCTGGGATCAGTGGTTGGCTTCAGACAAGTTTTAGTGATACACTTGCTTTATCCATGTTCAAATACCTCCAAAAAATCCTTTCAGAATAGTATATCCAAGGGGTCTGCTAGTCCAGTTGAATTCAAGACAGAGAGCACAGTTATAGTGATGGTTTGGGACAGAATCCAAAGTATAACTTTGATAGCATCATTTTCTCAAAAAAGAGGATAATCACACAGATTTAAAAGTGCACTGGTGAGAAACAGGACAGGAAATGCATGCTAAAGGAGTTTTGTTTTCCATAATGATAATTGCACCTGTTCGTTTTTCCAAGGTTGGCAAAGACTGCCTGTGTTTAACTGACTTTTCGAGAGAAGCAAAACCAGCGATGCATAGAACACTGGTTATATAGATTGATAATATCACACACATGTCAGTTTGCTATACTGTGATGACTCGTGTGTTGCTGTGATGCTGCACACTATGTCACAGGTATTTCACATGTCATCAGACTCACTCAAAGTGAACAGGTTTCTGTGAATTGTATTGGGCAAATCTCCACAAGAACTTTTTAGAGTGTTGCAAAGCAAGGACGTTACTCTGAGGACTAAAATGGACCTGCTCCATCATGGCTCACGTGGCTTAAATTGTCAATCACCTCATATGCATGTGAAAGTTGGACATGTAATAAGAAAGACTGGAGAAGAATCATTGTGCTTGTATTGTGGTATCAGAAAAGAATATGTAAATCACTGTGGATTGCCAAAAACCAAACACACCTGTCTTGGAAGGAGTGTGGGCAGAGCACTCCATGTGTGAAAGGATAACAGAGACTTCATCTTACATAACGTAGACATGTGTTTAGGGGAGCTCAGTCCCTGCAGAAGGATATCATTCTTGATAAGGAAGAACAGCAGCAAGAAAGAGCAAGGATGGATTGCCACAGTGTCTGAAGCAACGGACTGAAGCTTAGGTACAATTGTGAGGATTCCGTAGGACTGGGCAGTGCTTCCTTCTGTTGTGTATAGTGTCACCAGGGGTTGAAAGCATCTCTATGACATCTAACAAAACATATGTTTATGTTTATTAGGGTTCATGCATATGTTATGTACATTTTTAATTGTATATATTTATATAATTGTGTATGAAAATTGGCTTGTAGAAGTATTTAAGTCCAGTGGTTCAAGATATTATGCTGGAGGTTTTTCTTAACTCAGGTAGCTGCAAGAGCAAGAAGCGAGGAAGCAGGGAGACCACTGGTAATGGAGGCAGGACAGACAAAAACTCCAATGTCCTACAGTGGGCTCAGAGATAGAAATTTGAATGAATAAATACAGAGTTGGGAGGCAATATATGCTATGTAGGTGATAGCTTTTAGTGTCGGTGAGTCAAGGCGCCAGATGCAAGAAGTGGGTTAGCTTCCTCAATGTTGGTTTATATTCATTGAAGCCACAGCCCTGGTAAAACATGCCTGATGAAGCAACAAAGTTGTGGCAAGATTAAAAAGGTAGCACTAGGCCCTATTCTTACCACAACTTCTTGGTTTCCCACAGAAGATTCTATCATGGAATTGATCACCTTATGTTAGCTCACGTCATGAGAAAGTCCTAGCTCAACCAAGTTAATATTATACCTCATTATCACACTGTTGGACAACAATTCTATTAGAAGATCTTACTATAATCATTTGAGCTTTCTGAACTTGCCCTACTAATATGTTTTGTATTCAAATATTAAAAGAAACATTTCCCTCCAAAGAGCATGATTTGAATACTTTGAGGTTTCAAAAATTATTTTTAGAATATGATGTAAAGTGAAGAATGCAGAATATTTGGGGGGAAGGGTTAAAAAAAGAAAACACTCCTTTTAGAAGTGTACAGGCTTAGAAGAATTTTTTTAGAAGCAATAGCTACATATTTTCATATTTTTTAGTAATTTTCTATGATTTTGTAACAATACATTTTAAATACATATAACTTTCTTTTTTAAACAAGAAATATGTTCCTAAATTTGTTTTGAATACAGCATTCATATGATCAGTATGGGAATTAAAATATAGCATGCATGCACTTACAATTTTGATCATTATTTAATATATATCATGTCATAATCATCATATGAAAAATTGGTTCATTGTTCAGGTAAGTCAGTTAAATAGTGTTCATTAAGCAAAGAGTGCCTTTTTAATGTAGCTTATAAAATATAATATTACCCTAATAATTTATCTGTATAATTATTTAATGTATAAAATTATAAAAATGCATGATACATGTTATATCATTTTTAAATGCATTCAACACTATGTAGATATATTTATATTACATATAAATTACATATATATTTATCCTTATATATGCTAGTGACATTGAATAGTGCTAAAGATAAAAATTTTATGGGATCTTTCTTTTATCAGAAATACACTTTATGCCTAGCAGCTGCCTCTAATCCTAACCATACACTTTGACTTATTTACTCACAACTCAGAGATGATATACCACATATTCCTCCTTATTATGAGCAATAGGCTGAAAAATATCATAGCAATCTCACTATGAATTGGAATCAACTGGACAGCAGTGGGCTGATAGTCACCAAACTCACTAGATCAAGTTCATGCGGACTCCCAGCGTCTCCCTGGGTTTCTGAGCCCGTTATTCTTTGTGAGAGTGGAAAGTCTAGCCAACTCTCCCGTATAACTGTGCATAGCTTACGATGGCGGAGCACGCGAATCGAGCCCTGTGCGGAACTGCTCAACAGCCAGGATCCTTGGCAGTGGGCTTATGTTTTGGTTTATTTAGCTGTATAATGACTATTCTAGTAAAAGAAAAACAAAAACAAATATCATAACTCTAAAAAAAGAGCAATTAACATCAAGCAGGTGTTTGATCTTGCAGGAAGCTCAGAAGAGTGAGAAAATAAGGCTTCTTACAGTTTCAGAAGTCCTGGTGGGAGCAATAGATCGCATGTTGGGCTGTGAACTGCCAGGCCAGCACTTAGAAACAGACAGTCACTTTGTGGAGAAAATAATGCTTTTCTACTCCCATAGAGATTTAAAGTCTTAGAAATCTACAAGGGACGTTCTACTCTGCCCTGTAAGAACACCGAGTCCAAATTGACATAAAAACCTTTTGTTTTTTTGTGTGTGTATGTAATAGAGAATTTCAGGGTTACCAAGTCTCAGGGTTTCTAATAAAAGTTAAGTGTGCAGTTCATCTTGTTTTTTGTCAAACTTAACTTCTTCCTATAAGTCAGCTTTGTCCAGAAAATGTGTTTTGCTTTATTTATCCTTTTAATATACTCTACCTACTACTCCTTACTCTGTACTTTCTTAGAAATAAATATCCAAACGATCTTTATCACTTGAATCTGTTATCATGTATCTAGGATGTCTACTTATGCAGCAAATTTAAGTCAATCAAGCTCACAGCCTAATGTTTACCCTCAGGTGTTCTTCTTTGGAGTGAATTCCTGATGCTTGGTCAAATCAATTCCTCTCTATATGGTGGAATCAAAATATTTCTACATAGGCCTACTAAATTGACAGCAGGCCCAGCCTCTGACAGACCCTGGACAGTCAAATTGATTTCTACTCCGTGCAACTCCATTTGACAGCATTATTATAACAAATATACTTTCAATGAAGAAATTGTTGATACTCCAAAACAGTATCATTTGACCACCAGCATCATTTATAATACTAAGATTATATTTTCCAACTACTATGACTTCTTGTGTGTGGAATGTAATAGGAGATTCTGAAACTTGTTTGGCATGTAGAGTAGATAATGCAAATGGAAAATATGATGAAGTAAAGGAACTGAAAAGTGAAACTCGAGAAGACAAACTCAAGATTTAAAACATGCAAAGAAGTGGAATTAAAGAAAAAAAAAGAGGAAAAACACCCTAGATATTTATGAAACTGAAAGAATTGAAAATAAAATGCAAGCCATTAATAGCTGTATCGAAAGATTCTGAAGGCAAAATACTGTCTGATGCAGAAAGTATCAAAATAAGCGGGCTGAATAAAGTCATTGTATCAAAAAGAATATTCACCCATTTCAAGAAATTGACTGTGCCAAACCAATGATATTGAATGAAGAGGACCAAGTTATGCTGAAGTCACTAACAAAAATCAAGGCCTCAGGAATTGACAAAATACCAGCTAACATGTTTCACAAGTGGATGAAACACTCAGAGCACTAACTTGTCTATGGGAAGAAATTTGTAAGACTGCTATCTACTCACATGACTGGAAGAGATCAATCCATATGCAACTCATTCAAAAGAAAATTGACCATACAGGATTTGGAAATTATAGAATTATCTTTAATATCAAATACACATAGAAATTGATGTTCATTCAAAAAAGGTCGCAGCAGTATATTTACAGGAGGCTGCCAGATTTTTAAGCAGAGTCAGAAGAGGCTATGGAAAGAGACTCTTGCTGATGTCAGATGGATCTTGACCAAAAGCAGAAAGCACCAATAAAATGCTTACTTTGTTGACTATGCAAATGCATCTGACTGTAAGGATCATAACAAACTAAGGATAGCCTTGAGAAAATTGAAAATTCCAGACCACTTAATTGTGCTCATGAGGAACCTGGCATATATATCAAATAGACCAGAGAATGAAATAGGGTTGTGCCTTTTCATTGCAATTATTCAAACTGTTTTATGAGCAAATAACCCAAAAGCTTGAACTAAATGATGATCACAGCTTCATCAAAAATTTTTCAGGTTTGCTGAAAATTAAAAAAAAAAACTTTATGTAGTTGTTGATGAAGATCAAGGACAGCAATCTACAATATAGATTGCAATTCACTGTAAAGAAAACCAGAATTTTTACATCTGGACCAATATAAACCTTTATGGTAAATGAAAAAAATTGGCATTGTCAAGGATTTTTGTATTGCTTGGATTAACAATCAATATTTGTAGCAGCAACAATCAAAAAAATCAAATGACTGAGTAAGGGATGGTATACTGGGGAGAAGCTCGACATCCTCTCTCTATATCAAAGTCCCAAAATAAGTGGAAAAATATGAAACATGTACAGAATGAGACACCAAGTCCAGTTAAATGAGAAGGAATGTTCATATCCAATATTCTGGATTGTCTTTTCCTATTACATAAACTTTATCTGGATATGAGCATTATTTAAGCATGTTCTCTTCAGTAGATATAAGAAATAAATGTTTTGTACTTATTGGAAATGTTTGGATACTCATGTCAAACAAGTGTGAACAAAAGTCCTATAATTAGTATAGTTTCTAAAGATATAATAAACTTAAAACTTATTGTCATCAATAAGTCATCAAGTGACTTATTATTGTCATCAAGTTTATGTCCACTTTAGTGACCCTTTGGTACAGGATAGAAACTCCTGTGAGTTTCTGAGACTGTAGCTCTTTACAGATTTAGAAAAATCCAGCATTTCTTCTGTAGATCATCTAGTGATTTTGAGCTGCTGACCTTGTGGAATTTCAGTCTGCTACATAAAAGCAAAAGTACCAGAGGGTAATTCACAGATTATATTTATATATGTATAATATATGTGTGTGTGTATATATATATGCATATATATCCAAATGTTCAGAAAACAGTTTCAGAAACAAACCTGGCAGGGCATGCAATACAATAAAACATTTATTATAGGAGGAAACAAATCTAGGTATATACACTTAGAGGTATAGTACTAAGATAGCAAATGATGAACCTCGGGTCTCCATTCAAGTGCTCCCTCAATGCAAGAACACTTGGTTCTACTAAATTGATATTCCATGATGCTCACCTGCCCAATAAGATCACTGAATACAAATGGGTGTATAAGAAAATGTGGTAAAATTTTTTTTTAAAAAAAAGAAAAAATAATGTGGTGATGAACGCTGATGGTGGCCCACTGTCCAAAGAGATATCATCTGGGGTATTAAATACTGGAGGATAAACAAATGGCCACCCAGCAGAAATGCAGCCAAGCCTACATGGCAGGAGCACATTGACCAGTGTGATCATGAGGTGTCGAAAGGAATAGGTATCAGGCGTCAAACAGGAAAAAAGCATATCACTGTGTTCCCACTTTCTCGTGATGATCACTGAGGACATGTGGGGCTTGAGAAGGAGTGGCGAAGAAAACTGATGTTGCCTGGCTATCGAAAGATACAGGATCTAAAGGCTTGAAAGTGAACAAGCAGCATCTAGCAGAGGAGCAACAAAATCCACTACGGAAGAATCACCAGTTTGTGCGATCATGAAGTGCAGAAGGATTAAGGTATCAGGCATCAAAGAACAAAAATCATATCATAGTGTGCCCACCTTCCCAATATGATTGCAGAAGACAAATGAATGCAGAGATAAACATGGTGGAGAAAGCTGAAGGTGCCTAACTACCAAATGATAAAGTGTAAACAAGTGGCCAGCTAGTGCAGAGGCAGTAAAGCCCCGTTGGAAGAAGCACATCAGCTTGTGTGATCACCAGGTGTAGAAGGGAGCAAGTATCAAGCATCAAGATACAAGAATCATTTCACTATGAATGAGGGGGTGTGTAGGGTGGGAACCCAAGTCTGCTTTGTGGGCAATTGGACATCCCCTTGCAGAAAGGTCATGGGGAGATGACAGGCAGTCTGCTTGCAGTGATGTAGCGATGAAATATACAACTTCCCTTTAGTTCTTGAAGGCTTCCTCCCCACAACTCTCATGATCCCAACTCTGCCTTACAAGCCCAGCTGGATTGGAGGAGGTACACAGATACAGACGAGAACTGGCAACACAGGAAACACAGGGCAGATGAACCTCTCAAGACAAGTAGTGAGAGTGGACATACCGGAAGGGTGAAAGGAAAGTGGGCTGGAGAGGAGGATCCAATTACCAAGATCTACACATAACCTATCTGGAGGATAGACAGTGATGAGTGAGGGGAGACGTCAGGTAGGACGTCAGTGTAGGATATGGCCAAATAATAATAATTTACGAAATATCAAGGGTTGGTGGGGGAGGAGGGAGCAAGTTGGGAAGGAATGGGAGGGAATGAAAAGCTGATGTCAAGGGCTGGGGTGGAGGGGCAGATAGTCTGAGAAGGATGATGGCAG
>PVJH01037299.1:0-18033 GCA_004026705.1 Nesogale talazaci | reverse complement strand
CAGTTTAGGTGCTGAAAGGCCTAAGCTTGTGTGTCGATGCGCGTTTTCGTCTCTCAGAGTAGATACCTAGGAGTGGGCTGGTTGACTCAAACAATGGATGTCTGTTGACCATCGTTCTAGCAAAATTTATGAAATGTTTTCCAAAGTGGCCCCACTTCTTTCCACTTCCTCACCAGTATAAGCAGCCTTTTGATACTTCTTTCTTTTCTTTCTTCCTTCCTTTCTTTTTTGGCCATCTGTGTGTCTTCTTGGGTGAATGCTCAGATCTCTGGCCCTTTAAAAGGGTGGTTGGTCTCCTCATGACCGCATTTTGAGAGTGGTTCTTGTTCAGAGCCGTCCTGATGGCAGAGTGGGTTGCACTGGGTTGCTAACCAGGAGGTCAGCGGTTCGAAGCCACCATCTGCTCCACAGAAGAAAGATGAGGCTTTCTGCTCCAGTAAAGAGATACAGGCTCAGAAACCCACCGGGGTTGCTGTGCTCTGTCTGCCAGGACACTGTGACCTCCCGGCAGTGAGTGTTGAGTGATGTGTGTGGAGAGGTGTCCTTCACCAGCTAGAGGGTTAGTGATGATTTGTTCCCTTCCCTCTCACTCTCTCAACAGTGCTTGTTGCAGAGCAGAAGTTCTGGATTTTGAGGAAGTCCAGCTCACCAGCTCTTGGCTTTTATAGATTGGGATTTGGCTGTCATGTTTAGGAACTCTTTGTCCGACCTACGGTTTCAAAGAGTTCCTCCTGTTTTAGTCTAGAAATTTGATAGTCTTATGTCCACATGTCCCTTTTCTCCTCCTCCCTCTCTTCCTGTTTTCTCTTTCACATGGACATTTGTTTTTAAAAAAATGGCCGGTTTCCCATGGATTTACAGAAAAACAGTGAAGCCAAACACCCTGCCACCAAGTCGATTCTGACTCAGCGTGATCTATAGGACAGGGTAAAACTGCTCCTTTGGGTTTCAGAGAGTATATTGCCTTTTATGGGAGTCAAGAGGCTCGTCTTTCTCCCTCCGAGGAGCTGGCGATTTTGAACTGCTGACACTGCAGTTAACAACCCAATGCTTACCCACCACAGAAGTCCCTTTATAAATATAACCAATCGCCCAAGTACGTGTGGGTGCGTTTCTGAACTCTGCTCCATTTCATCGATCTAGTCATCGTTTCACTAGGACCCCATTGTTCGGCTGCTGTAGCACTAGAAAACCTCTGTGATGATTCTTGAGTCAGCACAGAGGCCCAGCGGCTGCACCCACGGCTCAAACCAAACCACTGTGAGGATTGCGCAGGAGGGGCAGTGTCTCCTGCCACGTGTGAGGTCTTGGCTCAGAGACACCGAACAACAACAACCACATGATAATGATTCCTAAAGTCAGCTGTCTGTAAGCCTTCTCTTTTCAGAGCTGTTTTAGGTATGCCGGGCCCTTTGCAATTTTATTTAAATTGTATTTCTTACCAAGGTCTACATAAATCTTGCTGCTCTTTTGATTGGAATTCCATGGAGTTTATAGATGCAACTTTTCTGTAGAGAAATTTCTGTTATCATCACGATATTGGGTCTTCCAATCTATTGCTACAACATGGAGGTCTGCTCATTTGCATTTTTTTGGCTTTCCTTAGTCATGTTTTGTGCTTTTCAATATACAGCTCTTGAAATTTTGGGGACTCACACTTACCCTTCATCTTCCACATTTGTTTTGTTTTTATTTTTTAATCATTTTATTGGGAGCGCGTGCAATCATTTCACATTTTTTGACACGTCTTAAAGTGCTATTGACATGTCACTTCGGTTCCTATTGTTTGGTACAGTTTGTAGAAATCTGGTTAATCTTTGTGGATTGATTTTCTGCCCCACAACCTTGATAAACTCATTTATGAGCTCTCGAGCAGCGATGACCCTTTCACGGGGGTCACCTAAGGCCAGCGAAAAACGCCTGTTTCCCATGGTCCTCGGAACTCCTCCTCACGTCTTTGGGCAGGCCCGCCCACATTCAGATGTGCTCACACGCAGGTAGCTGGCGTGAGGACTGTTACCCATGCTACACCATGCTTCAAGACAAAATTTCATTTGCTTGTCATTAGAAATCAACGTTTCATGGTATATAATGACATTGTTTCCGTGATTAATCACGATGCTTTCATTATGCTCAACTTGCAACAATGAAAATGCACTCTTCATATCAGATTTTACATAATGATTCATCACGGTAGCAAAATGACAGTTATGAAGTAGCAGCGAAACCCTTTCCATGGTTGGGGTTCACCACAGCACGAGGAACTGGGTGAAAGGGTCACGGCATTGGGAAGGTTGAGAACCACCCAGCTAGAGGGTCTTTTTCCTTCTCACGGTAGATGGCCTCTGATTTGTACTTGGATAATCATGTTGCTTTGAATAAAGACGGCTTTGCTTGTTTTCCAATGCGGTGCCTTGTTCTGACTTTTTGGGTGTCTGCAGCCCTGGCGCGATGCTCGCTGTCGCTTGTCTTGAGATGCGTTCTTCTCTCGGCTGTGTAAGTTTCTCTAGTCCCAGCGTAGCGTTCATCCGCCGAGGCTGTGGGATTTTACCCAATGCTCTTTCTGCAGCGACTGAGACGATCGGGCAACATTACTCTCTGGATGTGGTGAGTTATAGTCATTACCCTTTTAAGCGCGCGTGAAAGTCATATAACGCAGAGCTAACCATTAAAAAACAACCACAAGTCCGCATTTGCTAATACCTGGCATTCTTGGGCCACGTTTGCTAGTATGAAGGTGTGGTCTCGTCTCAGAAACCCCACTGGGTTTGACAATCCGGTGCTGTCAGGGGCCTGCCCCTTCCGGGTCCCTGAGAGTTGTTTTGCTGCTCTACGAATCTCATGTCCACCGGACCACGCCTGTTTCTCCGCTTCCTGAACCCCCGGCAACCACTGTCTCTCACACGCCTGTTCCAGAGCGTCAGTTTGTTAGACCCCTGCAGCACGTAGCTCTCCCAGACTGGTGGCTTTTCTGATTCACCAGATACATGCCTGTCTACCCTGTCCCGTGGGGTCATCATGTGTCAGCATGAACGGCATGGCAGTGAGAGGAGATGGGGGAGGGTTAAGGCTCCTGCACGGCTTTGCCTGGTGGGAGAGCTCACTTCGTTTCATGTTGGACAGGGTTTCCAGTATGGCTGGACCACAAGGTGTTTATCCACTCGTCCGTTCAAGGGCACGTTGGATGCTTCTGGGTTTCCGTCCTTTTCAATGAAGCTGTTATATAGCCTGCCTGTTATTCACATGTAGGTTTTTGTGTTGGGCCAGGTTGACTAGAAGAACACATACAGAGACACTCATGTCTATAAGAAAGAGTTTTATAGCAAGAAGGAGTTACAGATCAGGAAAGCATCCCAGCCCAGTCCAATTCAAGTCCGTACATCTAGTAGTCGTCCCTAAGTTCCTCTTCAGACTCTGGCAGCCACATAAAGTGAGGCAGACTGCAGGAGGATCACAGGCCGGTAGGTGCAGAGTCGTGTGGATCCTCAGCGGTGGTTCTGACAGCCATCAGGGTCAGCCAGCGGGAAAGTGAAGGAAGAGGGACAGGGGAAGTTCCCAGGACCCTCCTTATAAGAAGGACTGACCCACCAGACGAAACTCCACCCCGACACTTTTCAGTAGCTTCAAGTTGATATGAATGTATGTAACAACCACAATACGTTTTCAAAGCAGTTGGATAAAAACCCAGGACTGTGCTTGCTGGGTTATGCGGCAGGACCACAGTGGCTCTGTAGGAAATGCCCCGACAGTTTCTTGCAGTGGGTGTGCCCTTTGAAGGGTGAGTTCCTGCACTTTCTGCGAGGTGGCTGATGCTGGCAGTGTTTTAGGCCCTCCCCATTCTGGAGTGGTGGTTAGGCTTTGGGCTACTCACCCTGAGGTCAGCAGTCACTTCACAGGAGAAAGACAAAGCTTTCTGCTCCCATAAAGAGAGTTGGTTTCCTGTTGGAAACCCACCAGGGCAGCCCTACTAATCCTGTCCTCTACGACTCCATGGCCGTGAGTTTGGATTTTGGGAAGAGGTGTGTAGTGGTCTCTTACTGTTGCTTGATATGTAATTCCCTAATGCATTTGTAGTTGAGAAATAATAATGGCTTTGGCCATAGGAATGACTGGAGATGGAGCGATAAAATTTTGCAAGACCAACAACTCCCTGGCAACTATCTCTTATCAGCAGCATAAACACTGGTACTATTTTGGGGCTTCCCCAGAGGGCATAGGCAGGAATCAAGCTGACTACCTCTGTGGGAAGCACAGTATCTTCAGCCAAAACCAGACCAGGGGCTGACTGTGGATCAGATGATCCATTGCTCTTCTGTAAGTTCAAGTTGATGTTGAAAACGAAAGCAAGCCAAAATGCCAAAAACCCTGCCACCAAGTGGATTGAAGTCACAGTGACACTCTAGGACAAGGTAGCACTACCCCTGTGGGTTTCTGAGATGGTAACTCTTTAAGGGAGTAGAGATTAGGTCTTCTCCAAAGAAGCGGCCAGTGGTTTCAAACTGCTGACCTCACAGTTAGCAGCCGACATGTAGTAATCTGGGGTGCCACCAGGGCTCTCTGAAAATAAGCCCATGAAAACCTGATTATGACCCAGAGTCTATCCCAGCTGGATTTCCAGAACATCTCAAGAGCAGATGTAATGTGCCAAACACTAATGACAGAAGACCTGATGTACTGTGGGAGGACATCAAGAACCACATACACGAGGAGAGCAAAAAGTTAATTTCATGTCCCCTTGATAAGTAAGTATACGGGTGCAGTCTAGCCTGGTAACCCGGCCTGCTGATGCCTCCTGTGGACATGGCCTTCTTAAAGGATTCTGGGAACTTCCTCTCTTTCTCCCTGGAGGCAAGGGCCACACAGTCTCTCTCTTCCTTGTCTTCCTGTTGAAGAGCCACACCCGGAAAGCTGGAGGAGCCACCTGGAATGGAGACCCACATCAGCGCTGAGATGCTTCCAGCATCCCTGGATCCACAAGACTTTTCACCCACTGGCCTGTGATCTTCCTGCACTTGGCATCATTAAGAGTGACTACATGAGTCTAAAGAGGAATTTATGGACCAGTATTGGACTTATGGGCTAGTATTGGACTTGTAGACTGGAGCTGGACTGGAATGGGATGTTTTCTTAATATTCCATTACTCTTAGATATAAATCTTTTTCTTATACATACATACATGGGTGTCCCTGGATTTGTTTCTCTAGTCAACCCAGTCCAATGCAACATGAAGAAAGAAAAGATCAAAATGGATATCAGAAGAGGCCCTGAAACTTGTTTTCAATCTTAGAGTAGCTAAGCCAAATAAGTGGAAGAAATGATGACATCAAAGAGCCGAAAAAAAAATTTCAAAGGCCAGCCTAAGAAGACAAAATAAAGTGTTATTTGAAACATGCAAAGACCTGGAATTAGCTAGCCCCAAGGGATCAAATTGGAAGGAAGGAAGGAAAAACCCTCAAGTGATGAGTAGCAATGTTGAAGAATTCCAGAGGCTTGGTATTGAGCCATGCAGGAAGCTTCCACAGAACTTGGGAGAAACAGAGTCACCATTCCTAAAAGAACAAGTTGACACTCCACCGTTTCAAGAGGCACCATATGCTCAAGGACCAATGACACTATTGAAGGCCACAGTGCAGCTGTGCTGGGGACATAAGCAAAATCCAAGGCCCTGGCAACTGATGGAACACCAATCGAAGTGTTTCAGCAAGCAGATGAAGCACACACTGGCCTATGCCACGAAATCTGGAATGCAGCTACCTGCCCAGCTGACCGGAGGACATGCCACTTGATGTCCATTCCCAAGAAAAGTGACCCAGCAGAATGCAGAAATTGCCCCATGGTGTCATGAATGCCACTTTGGGCTGAATATCGTTGTTACAGCCACAGCGAGGTTAGGTGCCGTCGGGGCGGGGCTTACTCTGAGGGGCTCCAGGCCCAATGGAAGGAAGCAGCATGCAGCCTCACAGTCGCTGTTCTTGTGAGCCCACTGTTGTGGCCGGCGACAATCGTCATAGGGCAGCATGTTCCTCACGAATGACCACCTCTGGGGCTTGGCATACCCTCTGTATGGGCTTGGTTTGTCTTGTCCGTTGGATGTTTGTTGTCCAGGATGGTTGCTGCCTGTACTGGGTCTTCCCATCTTCTGTCCTCTGGGTTGTTGTTTTATCTGCCTTCCCCCTGCCCGCGATTTTTTATCTTTCCTCTGAGGGTTAGGATTTGGCGATGGAGGACTTCCTAGAAGCATCATTAAAAAGTGCCAGCGTCTTGTTCTGGCTCTTCCGAGTCTGCTTTCTTTTGAGGTTTTTCTCCGCTTGACTTTGTTATTGCTAGTGTTTCTTTTTGTTCTTTTGTTGTGTTTTCTGTACATGCCATCCCGGCTAGGTAGATCTATACCGGCAGTAACTGGATTAAGAGTTCCTTGGAAGGTGTGACACAGGGGAGGTTTGGGCGGGGCGGGGGGGGCGCGTTGATAACAAGGGGATCAAGAAAAAAGAAAGCCCCATAAACTTGGTTATGCTGATGGCTGCACGACTCTTTTTCACACGACAGAGCTGTGGTACGACAAAAAACACACAATCTTCAGCTTCATCTCCCCCTGTTCCTCACTCATCAAGACTGGGTCGGGCATGCCCTCCCTTGGCGGGCCTGAGCGTGAGCATTTGGGGCGAACGGTGTCCACGTCCTCACTCATGTAATGTGGAGTTGATCTTCCGCTCTACGACCCGGGTTCCTGGGCTTGAGGACACCTGGGCTAGAGGGGATCAGAGGCATTAATAGCCATCATTACCAGGCCCACCTCTTTCTGTTTCTGAGAAAAACTAGAGAGAGAGAGAGAGAGATTTATTAAACATTCCGAAGCATTAGAGGTGCCTGGGGCTCCGTGAGAAGGCTCCGTTGGCTTGACAACGGCAGTTAGGCAAAATGAGATTCGAGTATATTTTAAGATAGAGCAAATTCCCTAAATGTCCAACTAGAGACTCGTTCCAGGGCAGTTCTTGACGTGTTGTTAAGTGCTGTGAAGTGGGCTTCGGCTCCAGCAACCCCCAGAAGCAGACACTGCCCGCCCTGCTCCTCCTCTCCACCCACCACTGCTGTGTTTGAGCCCATTTTACAGCCACTGAATCAGCCCATGGATGGATGGACGGAGCCAGGCTGTCTCCTGAAGGGTCTTTCTCTTTTTCTCTGACCCTCTACAGCACGCACCCTGATGTCCTTCTCCGAGACTGGACCCTCCTGCCCAAAGTGAGTGAAGGGAAGCCACACTGTCCCGTTCCCCCCTCCCCCCCCCCCCCCCCCCCCGCCCCAATTTTAAGGAGCATTCTGGAGTATTCTCTCTAGAGAGAGCTTGTGATTTTAATCATCGGTCACTCATTGGTCATCCATAGCTGGCTTGAAACCCCGCTCTTGCCCTCCACCTGTCTTTGCATCGTGGCTTGTATCATCCTCACGGCTTAAGTCCAGCTCGCTGCCAACGAGTCCGTTCCAACCGATAGCCACCAGGTAAGCCAGGGTAGACTAGCCTTGTGAGGTTCACTGTCATCCATAGCCCTCTGCAAACTTGAATTACCGGAAACCTTTTGTTCCGCTTCTAGGGGAAAACCCGACAGCTCACAGACAATTAAACGTGAAGGCTTTTATGTGTTCACAGCCTCACAGGGCTATAAAGAGGGGCCAAGAGGCCAGCTTCTCTTTTTGTCTTGGGAACCAAGACAGGTGAGGCAGACCCACTCTGACTCCTGGTGACCCCACCCGCCCGCGCTGAGGAGAGTGTGCCTGGGGGTCTTAGGCGACTGATGGGTCAGAGTACTTGGTGCCCTCTCGGTGGGTTTCAAGCCCACGTTTCAGTCAGCAGCATGGTATGTGGACAGTTGATACTACCCAGCCACTCCTCCTGGGACCCGTTCCCGATATAGAACCCCAAACCCAAGTGGAAGCCTAAGTGTGGCCAGGAAGCAGGTGGCAGCCCTTTGCAAATTGGCTCAGAGAGGAGTCCTTGGACCAGGACTGACTCCAGTCCAGGAGTGGGGTTCAAACCATTTAACAAAGGTGTGCAGCCCTAGTGACCAATATAAGTATAAAACATGAAATATGGAGAGGTTATTTCACACAGTGAATACTTAAATAAGATCGATAAATGAGGCACACACACTAGATTATGTTCTAAGAAAGAGTTTTAAAATATTTGTGAGGAAACATGAAATAACACCTGATCAAAACAAACAAACAAAAAAAGCAAAACTCCACTAAAGCTGTCATTTAAGATAGTTCCAGTAAGAAGGTGACCATCTAGCCCAGAAGCAACAAAGCCCACATGGAAGAAGCACACCAGCCTGTGTGAGCATGAGATATGGAAGGGTTCAGGTAGCAGGCATCAAGGAACAACAAAAAAAATCATATCATTGTGAATGAGGAGGACTTAGTCCGGATAGACTAGAGGAACAAATTTCAAAGACACACATATACGTATAAGGAAAGGGTTTATATACAAAAGAAATGTGACCCTAAGAAGGCATCCCAATCCAGTCCATTGCAAAGTCATAAGTCCAATAATAACCCATATGCCCGAAATCAGTCTATAAAGTCTGCTTCCGACTCAGGAAGTCACAGGTCAGTGGGTGCAGAATTCTGGGGCTGGCAGGGGTCTCCCCATGGCTCCTCACTTCCAGGGCTCAGGTCCATCAACAGCATGCCACTCCCGCTTCAGAGGTCTGTCTTCCTCAGGGCAAAGCCATGTGGTCTCTCCGCTGGCTCCTCCAGCTTCTCGGAGGCTGCATCTTGTCTCTTCCGTGATTAAGCGTCTCTGAGACTAACTCCCAACAACTGGGGAAGATAGCGTCTCATCTTCACGAGGGAAATACCATGAGATTTCCCAGGAGTCTCAGGTGAAAGCCATGCCCACATAGAGGTCTCATTGGCTACTCAATGGCTTTCTCCTGATTAACAGGCCAGACTCCACCCCTACATTTCAATTATAAAATTAACATAAGCACATGACTGCCACAGAGGAGGAGTGCGGATTGGAGGCCCAAAGCCCATCTGTGGGCCACTGTACATTTCCTTACAGAAGGGTCGCAGGGAGATGAGCCAGTCAGGGTGCAGTGTAACAACAATGAAATATACAACTCTCCTCCAGTTCCTAAATGCTCCTCCCCCTCCCCCAACTATCATGATCCCAATTCTACCTTACAAATCCTGCTAGACCAGAGGGTGTACACTGGTACAGATAGGAACTGGAAACACAGGAAATCTAGGGCAGATGATCCCTTCAGGACCAGTAGTGAAAGGGGCGATACTGGGAGGGTGGAGAAAGAGTGGGGTAGAAAGGGGGAACTGATTACAAGGATCTGCATATGATCTCCTCCCTGGGGGACAGACAACAGAAAAGTGGGTGGAGAGAGACATTGGACAGTGTAAGACATGAAAAAATTATAAAAAATTATCAAGGGTTCATGAGGGAGGGAGCCTGGGGGATGGACGGGGAAAATGAGGAGCTGATACCAAAGCCTCAAGTTGAAAGCAAATGTCTTAAGGAGGATGATGGCAACACATGTACAAGGGTGCTTGACATGATGGATGTATGAATGGATTGTGAGAAGCATTGTACGCACCCCCAATAAAATGATTTTAAAAAGAAAAAAAAAGAAAACATCAACGCTTTCCCAAATTCCTATAATTATCATCTGTTTATAAACAAAGCCTGAATCTTATATTTTCAGCAATGCAACTACTTGCATTATTTAGGGGAAAAAAAGGATATTTCCACATTGCTTCTGGATCGGTGTCCTGACTTGCAAGATTCCTCGCTTGTATCTGAGTTTCAGGGCTGGGGTGTGTGTGTGTGTGTGTATGTGTGTGTGTGTGTGATGATTGCTGGCGCAGTGCTTCACTGGGGTTGGTGTGACTCAGCGTGGCAACACATGATGTCACCTCCCCACCACACGCACCCCGGGCCTCCTCTCCCATCAGACCCCACAGACTCCTCAGGCATCTGATAACAGGATGCGTGATACCCATTAGGGTGCCATCCGTCTTAATCCTAGACTCACAGGGCTATAAAGAGAGGCCAAGAGGCCAACTTCTCTTTTTGTCTTGGGAACCAGGACCGGTGAGGCAGACCCACCTGCTCCCTCTGGTGCCTGGGTGGGAAGAGGAGGAGCTTTGACAGGATGGGCAGCAGTGGCCGTGGCGAGGTGCTTCAGCACAGGGATGGGGGCTGTGAGGATGGCACGGGCCCAGCGCATGCCACTCTGTGTGACGGGAGCCGCTGTGGTGGCACCACCAACAGCAGTGTGCCTGTCACCTTGCCCAAACGGATCGCACCTTCCATTCTGTGACTCCCAACGACACAAGTGCTGGGTGAGACCTCTCCACGGCGAATCGCAGCATTGCTTGATGGTCACTGGATTGAGTCACCTTAATATTCCCCCTTTCTTCTTTTCCTCTGTGGATACCGTCCTTCTCAAGAAAGTGACTGACCCGGGTGCACAAACTCTGCTTCCCACTACAGACATTGTAGCTAAAGCAGCAGCTACAGACGAACGTGGGTGAAGAGTCGTCATCACCCGGCTGTGGTGACGGCTCGGCCTGGTGTGCGTTCTCTCTCTGCGGTCAAGTTGAGGCTGACGCAGAATGACCCCACAGGACAAGGTAGAAATGCCCTGTGGGGTTCCGAGACTGACTCCTGATGGGTGTAGAAAGCCTCGTCTTTCTCCTTTGGAACAGTTGGTGGTTTCAAACTGCTGACCTTGCAGTCCAACTTATAACCCACTGTGCCACTCCTAGAAGGCCCACGAAGGAAGTTAGCATAAAGGCTTAGCCTCATTCGCGGACCTATTGACATTCATAAGCTGGCCTTACAAAAAACGGTCTTGTTATCACTAACGGCGGCGGGAAACTTTTATGTTTTATAGGGATTTTAAAACTAAAACATAAATTTATTTACTAACAGAAATTGTATTTAAATAAACTTTAAGAAATCATTTTATGGGGGCTTGTACAATATTTATCACAATCCATTCATCCATCCATCCATCCATTGTGTCAAACATATTTGTACATTTGTTGCCATCATCATTCTCAAAGCATTTGCTTTCTACTTGAGTCCTTGGTATCAGCTCTTCATTTTTTCCCTTCCCTCCCCACTCCCCCTCCTTCATGAGCCCTTGATAATTTTTAAATTACTATTTTGTCATGTTTTACACTGTCCATCATCTCTCTTCACCCACTTTTCTGTTGTCTATCCCCCAGGAGGAGGTTATATGTAGATCTTTGTCATGGTTCCCATCTTCCTTCCACCCTCCCAATATCACCATTCTCAACAGTGGTCCTGAATGGATCATCTGCCCTGGATTCCCTGTGTTTCCAGTTCCTATCTGTACCAGTGTACATTCTCTGGTCTAGCCAGATGTGTAAGGTAGAACTGGGATCAGGATAATGGGGGGAGAAAGCATTGAAGAACTAGAGGAAAGTGCATATTTCATTGTTGCTACACTTTACCTAACTGGCTCGTCTCCTTTTCGAGACTCCTCTGTAAGGGGATACTGCTTTACCTACAGATGGGTTTTGGGTCACCAATCTGCATCTATCCCCCCCCCCCATTTATAATGATATTATTTTTGTTCTTTGATGCCTGCTGGTATCTGATCCCTTTGACACCACATAATCACACAGGCTGGTGTGCTTCTTCCATGTGGGCTTTGTTGCTTCTGAGCTAGTTGGCCACTTGTTTACCTTCAAGCCTTTAAGAACCCAGACTCTACATCTTTTGATAGCAGGGCACCATCAGTTTTCTTCACCACCTTTACTTTTGCACCCATTTCTCCTCAGCGATCGTATTGGGAAAGTGAGCACACAATGATAGGATGTTTTGTTCTTTGATGCCTGATCCCTTCAACAGCTCATGATCACCCAGGCTGGTGTGCTTCTTTATAGGGATTTTAAAATTTCTGCTGAAACACGACACAGATGTTTGCAGCCAGTCACTTGGATGTCACTTCCCACAGTAACACTTGGAAGTGACACCCAAGTACAGTCTACAGACACCCCCCCCACACACACACACACACGGCAGGGGTTGTCTACCCAAGACCCCGCCAAACCCAAACTAGATCCTGCCATTGAGTTAATTTTGACCCAGTATGACCCTGGAAGGTGGCGTTGGATTGCCCCCGTTGGTTTCTAAGGTCTTTACAGGAGTGGAGTGTCTCCTCATTCTCCTATGGAGTGCTCGGTGGGTTTGAACTATTGACTCTGTGATTAGCATCTCAACTCATCACCCACCCATCAAAGCTCCTTCATAAGCCCACAGCTGGTAGGATTCCAGCCGGGGTCTGTCGCCTGTGCCACCTCTGGACCTCGGGCCCCAGACAGTTGCATGCACTGGCATAATTAGCCAGTCCTTACTCCCCTTTGCTGGACAAGGGCCACCTGCCATGAGGTCAGCTGTGGCCCAGAAGGTAGTGTCCCCCAGGTGAGTGGGTCAGCTTCAGTGACTACACTAAGTGGCCTGCACTCTGCGGGCTCTGAGCTGCCCCGGGTTAAATCCAGCCTGCCCCTTGGCCCCAGGCGCCGAGGTGCAACTGGATCTGCATCTGAGAGCTCGTTACCTGATCCTGATAAGGGGACATTCAAGTTCCCACCCAGCCCGCCCAGTGTAAACCTACCCTCACGCCTGCCGCCAGGAGACAAACAGCTGTCCCCACCGATCCATGGCTCTCGTTCCCAAAGGGGTAACCAACGCCTTAGAGACAGAAGCTTAGAGAAGACTGTCTTTTTCAAGCCATCCCTGAAACGGACTCCCATAAAATCCAGTGAGGATGAACGGGAGCACAGAAATGCTAACGGAAGAGGCAGGGTGTGGGTGAAAGCAGGTTCTGACAAGCTCAAGCGAAGAGAGGGGACAGGGGCAGTGGAAAAGTATTGCAACACTGATTCCAGTTCAGACGCTTGGGGTTGTCGCTTCCAAACAAAATGTGCTTGGACCCGCCTCCATGACCCGTGGTAAGCCATGCAGACATGTTCTCTCGGGTGGACAGCCATCTGCGTCTGGTGAGGGAGGCCCTTCACTCCACATGGTGGCCTGGGTGGGAGGAGGTGGGGGATCCGAGACGCCAGGGCAGAGAGGACCAGCTCAGAACGGTGATGGTCCTTGGGGTCCCAAAGGAGACATCTGGATTGATTTTTCTCGAAGGACACGGGACATTTACTAGGGCTTATTAGAAAGATGTTTTAAGAAAACAGAGACCTGTGTGGATGAGGGTGGGTGGGAACCGTGAGCTGAGAAAGCTATCCATTTTCACAGGACAGCACCGCCCCTTCCTGGAGGGCGTGAGGGCGGGCCTACAAGGAGGTCCGTGAGAAATCGTACCCTAACCACTCTGCGGTCCTCCAGCCTCCTTCACACACACACACACACACACACACACACACACCAGAATTGTTTGAACACACACGATTTGACTCCTTCCAGGAGGCACAAACTGCCATTTACATGTAGTGTCCATGGCAGAACATGGAGTATCAGGGAAGGGCCAGAGAGACAGACACTGCCTTCTGGAGTGTATAGGCCCAGGTGGAGGAGAGTCTGGGGAACCCCAGCTGCACATTTTGATGTGCTTATCTAGTAAAGATGTCTATTTTCTAGCGAGACTTTTGGGCTTACCCTAGTACATCTTCTAGGAAGGGTTTTGTGTAATCATTTTTAAAACAGTCTTATTGGCACCCAATCCTGATGTTGTACTATATAGCACTTCCGTCACAGCAAACAGAGTTGTGCGATTATTTTAGAGCATCTTCTTTCTGGGACTCATTGCTCTTATGGTGGTGGTTGGTGTCACATGCCATCAAGTGGGTTCTGACCCATAATGACCCCATGCCCCACATACCGCAACATGGCCCGGTCCTGCGCCGTCTTCACAATTGGCCCTGTGCCTGAGCCCATGGGTACAACCACGGTTATCCATCCAGCTCTGTGGGGGCCTTGCTTGTTTTCACAGGCCCTGTACTTTACCAGCACGATGTCCCTCTCCAGGGTGGGCCTCCCGGCTACGTGTGCCCCATCCCCCCAGCCTCCCCTGCCAGACCCCTAGGTGACTTCATCCAGTTACTGTCTCTGTCCACTGACCTCTCCTTGATTTTTTTTTTTTTTTGTGGGCATCACTGCCTCTGGTGATCGTGGGCGCTACCCAGTGCCGCTCCTGAGAGCCACCACTGGATTTGAACCGCTAAGGCCGCGGGCTGCAGTTCCACACTCAACCACCTACGCCTCCGGGGCTCAGCCCCTTACTCGATTTCATTAAGAAGGCTTTCTTTGTTTGGGCTGAGGTTTCCTTTATTTATTTTTTTGAGACTATTTATTAAGTACCGTTTGTAAGGATGACCAAATGGAAAGAACCTAAAGGATGAACATCTGTATGTGAAATAACAATCAAATGATATAAATAAAATTTCAAGAATAAGGAAAAGCGAATAAGGACACAAACTTATATGAACAGTGTGGCCGTTACATAGTCTGTCAAGCTGTGAAGGGGTTTAGCCGGTCAACCAGGTCACAGCTTGATGATCTTATTTGAAGATGTTGTAGAGGTAAATAGCTCACTGGCAGCCAGATAGACAACTCTTTCTCTGCTTGCCTCCCTGCGAAACATTTCTGGTGAGGGTGACAAGCCACATGGATAGAACCAGAGCCCTGGAGTTGGAGAAGCCACATGGAGACTCATGCCAGCACTGAAATTATTACAACGCCGCTGGATCCACAAGACTGCCACCCACTGGCCTGTGATCTTCCTGCATTTAGCGTCATTGCATAAGTTGCGTGAGTGTGAAGAGGAATTTATAGATTGATATCAGACATATGGTTCCTATTGGACTAATGAACTTGACTGTTTTCTCAACATACAGTTACTCTTTGATATAAAATTCTCTCTTACACACATATGAGTGGCTCTGGATTTGTTTCTTTAGATAATCCAGACTAACACAGTCAAGCCCATCTTATTACAATGTAATTAATGTAGATTTTATATGTGCACAGAATGAAGATGGGCAAGATATCCATTCAAATGTTAGAAGGTTTATTTTAATGAGATGCCAATGAGAGCCCTGGTCTTTAGGTGATGGGTGGCTGTAAAGGGCTCAGAAGCTGGAAATGGTGTCTGTGGGTTAAACCAAACCAGGTTTTACCTTCTAGCTGCTCATAAGCATATACACACATGTACACATACACATATACCCCCCCAACTGAAGGGAGGTGTCCAGGCATTCAGTCTTTTTCTAGACATAAAAAGGTCAAATGCTTCTGATAGGCAGCACTGCAGCCAGAGACGCCTCTTGGTCCTGTTCTTCCAGTGGATTACCTGCCTGGGCAGGAGAGAGGAACCCCTCAGTCTGCAAAGCCAGGCTCTGGTCAAGCGGGGATGAACACCAGATTAGGCCACAGGGAAAATTCCAGCCAGCCTCAGGAGAGGACCTTCCCTAAGCTGACGAGAGGCCTCAGTGTTTACCACTTGTGAGGTGTCCAGAGGCTGCTCCGACTCAGCGTCTCTGTGCACCCCAGAACAAGCTGGGTCCTGCACAGCTCCTTGGATGTTACATTTGAGCCCAGTGCTGCAGCCACTGAGTCCCCCACCCCACCCCCATCTTGTGAGGGTCTTCCCCTTTCTCACTGTCTTGTTCCTTTGTGAAACACGATGGCCTTTTTCAAGGGTTGGTCTCTCCTGAGAACCTACCCCAAGCACCTGAGGTGAACGGTCACCATGGGGGGGTGGGGAGCATTCTGGTTGATTCTCTTCCAAGACAAATTTGTTGATTCTTTGGTCACTTTCATGGTACTTTCAGTATCCTTCATTCAAATGTATCCATTGTGCAACATTCAAATGTATCCATTGTGCAACATTCAAATGTATCCATTGTGCAACATTCAAATGTATCCATTCTGCAATATTCAAATGTATCCATTCCACTTCGTTCAATGTATCCATTCTTATCACTCACCAAACTCACTGCCATCATGACTGACTCTTAGCAACCCACTGTGGTTTCTGAGACTGTAAATGTTCACTGGAGTAGAAAGCCTGGCCTCTCTCCTGAGGAGCTAACTGCTGGGGGTTTTGAACTGCCAACCTTGCGGATTGCAACCCAAGACGTAACCAGTATGCCACCAGGGCACCCCATCCTTACAGGAGGAGGCACACGTTGAACAGCTTGGCTGTGGAGGATGTTTGTTTTGTTGTGGAATCGTGTGAAAGTGTGATTTCTTCCTGTAAGCCTTTGGCAATATTCCTAAAGTTGCATCGAATGCAGGCCGTTTTATTAAAGTCGTCGCTCTAGGAGCGAAGCAAGACATGGGGGGTTATTCACTGGCCTGCCAACCATATAAGGTCGGGAGTTTGACACCGCCAGCCGCTCCTCAGGAGAAAGACAAGACTTTACACTCCCGGCAATGCAGGGGCAGTGGGGCTCGGAGTCGACGGCAGTGACTGGAGAGTGTTTCACAGGCGGGGGAGTCCCGGGAACAGAATGAGTGGTGAGGTGTCTGCGCCAAGTTGTGGAACAGGGATCTGAAAGTGCAAGGCTGTACCTGTGCCGTCTCAGGTTCTGTGTCTGCATAGATGATGCACAAACCTCACTAAGGAAACACGGCTGGCTGCAGAACCCACATTCCTTACGCATGCCCCCTCAGCCCCCGACCCGGACCACTGCATAAAAGGTCTCTCTCTCTCTCTCTCCCCTCCTTGTCATCAAGTCGATTCCGACTCTTGATGATCGCAGAGGACAGGGTAAAGGCGTGTCTGGGGGCTTCTGAGACTTAGAATGTTAAGATGGCCCCCAGGAATGTTGAAAGGCCACACTCGGTGGACTTGGGTTGTTTTTATTACTTGGCCTCTTCACAGTAGCGTACCTGTGTTTGCTGAGAGAAGGCATCGCCGTGAAGTGCCGTAGAGTCAGCCACGACTCATTATGACCCTACTATGTGCTGCCGGATGACATGCTGCTCTGGGGGCTGTTCTCATGGTCGGCTGCACGTAGTAGGGTCTTTATGAGTCTGTCTGAGCTCCTCGCTGCAGCCCCTGTGCCCGTCCCTCTCTAGGAGGTCTTCCTCTCTGGCACTCCCCCGCTGCTTCCCCAGCATGACGCTTCTCTCCAGGGCTGCCCACCCACCCTGGCAGCGCATCCAGCGTGCGTGAAACCAAGGAACTCTCTGGGTGTACTTCTTCCAAGACAGATTTGCCTGTTTGTCTGAAAGGTCACGACACTTTTTTTTTTTTTAGATATAAGAAAAACGTTTATATACAAGAGGAACAGGACATTGGGCCTAGTCCAGTTCAAAGTTATAAGTCCGATATTAACCTATATGCCCGAAATCAGTCTATAAAGTCTCTTTCCGACTCACAAAGTCACAGGTCAGTGGGTGCAGAATCCCAAGGCTGGCAGGGGTCTCCACATGGCTCCTCGCTTCCAGGGCTCAGGGTCCATCAACAGCAGAAGCAACTCGTCACTAGCAGAGGTCTCCATGTGGCTGCCTCAGCTTCAGAGGTGGTCACGACACATTTTATGGTCCTCGTCCACACTGCCAATTACATACGTCATTACCTATCTGGTCTCCTTAGGATCATCAGAACTACATTCCAGGTGCTCTCTGTGTATCAACTCCTTTAATATCACAGCAGCTTTACCAGGCAGACAGGTAGTGTCCCTGTTTTATGCATGAGGGGACTGAGGCATGGACATGAAGTCCTTGTCTGAGGTTGTGCAGACAGCAAGGAGTAGAGCTGGGATTGAGACCTGGGCACCTTGCCCTGTTTCCTGGAACAAACTTGTGCTCTTCAAAGTGTTCAGGAGCAAAGGCGTCACTTTATTTTACTGATGCACACCTGCCCCAGCCATGGCACCTTCTACCTATCACCTCACCTGTGTGTGGACACTAGACAATGCACAAGGAAGATAAAAAAGATCCCAGGTGGAACAGGCTTGACAGCAGCTTGTTGGGGGTTTTGCTTCGAGAGGGATTGCAAACCAAAGGAGTTGGATGGGCAGAG
>PVJH01037298.1:0-18049 GCA_004026705.1 Nesogale talazaci | reverse complement strand
CACAAAGGGATTACTGGAAACAATAGAGGAGTATGGCAGAGTGGCAGGATACAAGATCAACAATCAGAAGTCGATTGGTCTGCTGTACACATCAGATAAGACCACAGAAGAGGAGATAAAAAAAGAGGTACCCTTCACAATAGCCAAGCATAAATTGAAATATCTAGGGATATACCTGACAAAAAGAACAAAAGATCTATATGAGGAAAATTATATAACACTATTACAAGAAACCAAGAATGACTTCAAGAAATGGAAAAATATCCCATGCTCGTGGATCGGAAGACTCACTGTAGTCAAGATGACAGTCCTACCCAAGGCACTATATAAGTTTAATGCAATACCGATACAAGTACCATTCTCCTTCTCCAAAGAAATGGAAAAAATGATTTATAACTTCATATGGAGAGGGAAGAAGCCCAGAATTAGTAGAGAACTCCTCAAGAAGAAGGACATTGTGGGAGGGCTTGCCTTACCTGACTTTCACACATACTATATAGCCATAGTGGTCAAAACAGCATGGTGTTGGCATAATGACAGACACTCAGCCAATGGAAAAGAACTGAAAATCCTGAAATAAAAACACAAGTATACAGACAACTGATCTTTGATAAGGGCCCCAAAAGTATCAAATGGGAAACAGATGCCCTTTTCAACAAGTGGTGCTGGAAAAATAGGTTATCTACCTGTAGAAAAATGAAGCAAGACCCTTACCTCACTCCATGCACTAGAATAAATTCAAGGTGGATCACAGACCTTGAAGTAAAACCCCAAACTATTAGGGCCATCAATGAGGGAATTGGGAACAACCTGAGAACACTGGCACTGGGACTACATAGGCTAACAGAAATAGGGAAAGACACAAACACAGAGGAGGCTCAAATAGACATATGGGATATACTAAAGATAAAACACCTGTGCACATCGAAAGAATTCACCAAAAGAGTAATAAGAGAGCAGGCAGACTGGGAAAACATTTTTAGCAATGACAAATCAGATAAAGGCTTTATTACTAAAATGTACAATACCCTGATAGCTTCCAAAGAGAGCAAAACTAACTGCCCACTGAGGAGATGGGCAAAGGAATTAAACAGAAGGTTCACAGAGGCAGAAATCAGAGAGGCCAATATATATATGAGAAAATGTTCCCGATCATTAGCCATAAGAGAAATGCAAATCAAAACAACAATGAGATACCACCTAACACCCTCAAGGATAGCCCAATTCAAAAAGTCAGAAAGTAACAAATGCTGGAGAGGCTATGGGGAGATGGGTCGCTTATACACTGCTGGTGGACCTGCAGGTATGTACAGCCACTATGGAGATCAATTTGGAGATATCTAAAACAGATGGAAATTGAGCTACCATATGACCCAGCAATTCCCCTGCGGGGCATATACCCACAAGAGACAAGCAACAATCCACGACCAGAGGTCTGTGCCCCAATGTTCATCGCAGACCAGTTCACAATTTCAAGGAGTTGGAAGCAGTCCATATTCCCATCAACTGATGAATGCATTAAAAAGCTGTGGTATATACATATAATAGAGTACTACACATCGCTGAAAAGCAGTGATGAACGCATCAAGCACATCACCGCAAGGGAAGAACTGGAGGAAATTATGCTAAGTTAAGTTAGCCAAGCGCAAAAGGACATGTACAATATGAATCCGCTGAGGTAAGCATAATAATAATTTTGAAATTGGAAAGGGGCATCGGGAAAAAGCTACTATATAGAGAAAAGCCTGGGAGAAGGCCCAGGTAATATGGCAGGGGCCAGATCAAATAAAGGGCTACATATGATAGACAACTAGGGGGGATGGGCGAGGGGGGGCAGATGGCGATGTGTAGAAAGGGAAGGGGGCACTAAACCATCAAAGGGGAGCGTATTGTTTATATCTCCACAGGGAAAGAGGGACCAAACTTAAACCTGGAGACCCAGGATATGAATGCAGCACGACAGCATGGAGCGGAGAACCAGTAGAGGGACCTGGGAACACAACCCCAACCCCAACCCCAACTATAGGGCAGCCACCTCTCTACCAGAGGAATTTGCCTTGGAGGCCAGCACTGAAGCTGAAGCTTGGAGAGAGAGATATGCCTGACCAGAGCACATGAGAACAAATGAAAGGGGAGGAAGAGAGCATGACGTGCATCATGGTCCACCGAGCCTTCAGGACAATATTCCCACTCAGAACAGCTAATGCACAAAGAGGACTATATGGCCGGCCCCACTATGAAATTTGGCTATCCTTGCTGACCCAAGGCCTATCGATGAAGCCAGGATGAAGAAGCGGGGTCAAGATTATACCGTGGGACACAACCACACCAATGCAAAGCACTAAGAGTGTGCAACAGAGCGTAGGGTCACAGATGGAGTGCCAAGGATATACTTTGAGGCCAGGGTATTGGCACCCCATCCGACTCAACCAGGGGTCACTCTAGGAAGTCAACTACAGACCTTGAACTTTATACAGGTCTTTATATTGCTATTATTTTTACTATTCTTTTACATATTTGTATAGTACATTGAGGGGTTTGCTAGCTATTGTTATCGTTTTATTTGCTTCAGTTGCTTCATTTAGGAGACCCTTTTTGTACATATTGCTACCTCTGCAGATCTATCTACACAAAATAGACTGCACAAAGAGTTTGGAGGTGAAAATGGAAGCAAATGGAAATAGAGGAAGGAACTGGGGGATAATGGGCATTTATAGAGGTTCAAATACAGGTATGTACATAGGGGCATGTATTTATAAGTGATGATGGGGAAAGAGATTAACGTGCATACTTAAAGGGTTAGTAGTAGGGCAACAGATGGGCACTGGACCTCCACTCAAGTACCTCCTCGGTTCAAGAACACTTTATTCTATTAAATTGGCATTCCAAGATGCTCACCTTTCCGACACGATCACTGAAGACAAATGTGTGCATAAGCAAGGGTGGTGAAGAAGCTGATGGTGCCCGGCTATCAAAAGATGTAGCGTCTGGGGTCTTAAAGGCTTGAAAGTAAACAAGCAGCCAGCTAGCTCACAAGCAACAAAGCCCACATGGAAGAAGCACACTAGCTTGTGGGATCACGAGGTGTCAAAGGGATGAGATATTAGGCTTCAAGAACTAAAAAGCATAACATTGCATGCTCACTTTCCTGATATGATCGTTGAGAACAAATGTGTGCATAAGCTAATGTGGTGAAGAAAGCTGATGGTGCCCGGCTACCAAAAGATATAGCGTCTAGGGTCTTAAAGGTTTGAGTAAACAAGCGGCCATTCAGCTCAGAAGCAATAAAGCCCACATGGAAGAAGCATACCAGCCTGTGTGATCATGAGGTGGTGAAGGGATCCGGTGCCAGGCATCAATGAGCTAAAATTATATTATTATTAACGAGGGGGAGTACAGACTGGGGACCCAAAGCCCATCAATAGGTGAGGTGACATCCTCTTGCAGAGGGATTACAAGGAGGAGATGAGCCAGTTAAGATACAGGGTAGTAGCAATGAAAATATGCAACCTTCCTCTAGCTCCCAAACGCTTCCTCCCACCCACTATCATGACCCCAAATCTACCACATAAATCCAGTTAGATGATGAGATGTACAGTGAAGTTGGAAACATGGGAAATTTAGGATAGATGATCCATCAAGACTAGTAATAGGAGTGGTAATACCAGGAGGGTGGAGGGATGGAGGAATAGAAAGGGAGAACCAACTTCAGGGATCTACACGTAGCCTCCTCTCTGGGACATGGACAACAGGGAAGCAAGTGTTGGACACATTGGACAGTGTACAGTATGAAAAAAATAACAATTTGTAAATTACTAAGAGTTCAAGGGGAAGGGCGGGAGGAAGGGAAATATAGGGAGCTGATACTGGGGGCCTGGAGGGAGAGAGGATGTTTTGAGAGTGATGATGGCAATAAGTGTGTAAATGTGGCCTGCATACAATTGATGTTTGTATGGATTGTGATGGGAGTTGTATGAGCCCCCAATAAAATGATTCATAAAAAAATACTATCTTATCATATGATCTCACTTTTGAAGCATTTAAAAGTTGTTTTAAGTTTCTAATATTTTCTGCTCTCTTTTGATTGAAATTATTCCATGTTTTTTCTAGTCATTGTTGTTTGTTTATAGTAGTCATTGTTGTAGTCATTGTTGTAGTCACTGTTTTGTGTTTGAAGGATTTTCTATATATGAAATTCAGATAGGAAAAGCTATAGAGACAGCACCTGGATTTACTCCCTAGAGGGATAGCAGATGGGGAGAAATAAGGAGCTAATAACATGTAAGAGAAGAAAATGTTCTGAAATTGAGTATGGTGATAAATGCATAACTCGTAATATGGTTGAGTAATTATATGATATGTGAATCTTATGCCAATGAAAATATTAAATGAAAGCTGCCTAGTAAATCTCTCATCCCTTAAAATAAATGGAAAACATACACTTTGCTACCTGTTCAGAACGTGTACTGAAGAAGGCTGAGGCCACGGTTTGCATATCTTAGATTTCAAAAAGATCACAGAAATGGAAAATAGAACCTACAATTCTAGAACACTGAAATGTCAGATGATGAAACTTTCAGAGTGTGATAGCAAGCACTTAATTTTAAATCATGAATCTGAAAACATAACAATGAGGGATGGTGTGGTGTTTTAAAATGAATGAATCACCCATTGAGTTAATAAAGGAAGATATGAACATTTAGGGTATAAAAATCAATAGTACCTTGATATAATGGAAGAGGATATATGCTTCAGGAAAATACTGAGAAGAGTCAAGACCATTATGGCTAAGGAAAATAAAATAAATTATGGAAGAAATTATACATCTTGATGCACCTCTTATTATTAAAACAATGAGTTATCTATTTATGATCCACAGGTAATGAAAGTAACTAGTATTCAAGCAGTTAGTTAAAGTAAAAATGAGGTCAGATCAGGAAGACCCTGGTATCCAAGTCCAATAAAATCAGCTTGAACCCCGGCTGTCTCTACACTAACCCCTACCGCAAATCTTAAAAATACCAAGGTCATCTGAAAACCTCATAAGGAGGTTCAACTTTATGATCTTGAAGCAAATTATCTGGAGAGATTAGAAAATATTTAGAAAGGCAAAAATAGTGAACTAGATTAAAAATTTTTAACTGAAACACATCAGTGTTTACAAAAGAAGGAGCCAGTTGGATATAAAAAGAACACAGAACAGAATACTGCAGAGAGCATAAAGAGGAGCCGTGAGCTGGTTTAAACAATGACACATTGGTCCAGGATATTAGCAGTGTTTCTAGAGCTAGGGATTCAATTGTGTGTGCGTGCCACATCGTCACCATGGCTGCCCCCATCCCTTCAGCTAGCACACAATTTTTTTCAAAATTGCTGAGGTCGTGATTCTCAGTATTGTGCAATTACCTTCCATTTTGTGATCTCTGTAATTATCTTTTGTGCTGTAAATCCTAACCTGTATGATGTTAACAAGGCAGAATTAGTCATAGTTATGCTAATGAAGCAGGATATAACTTAGCAGGACCAGGTTGCATCTTGAGTCAATCTTTTTTTAAGAAATAGAAGAAATTAAACAAGTAAGTGAGAACAGGGGGACCTCAGTATTAATAAGAATGAAGAACCAAGGGGAATGTTTTTTTGGACTCAGGGTCCTTGTGTCCTGAACTTCCCAGACCCAAGGGAACACTGATTTCCAAGGGACAGCCAAGTTCACAGATGTTGAAAGGTGACAAGCACCTTCCTTCAGAGCTGACAGAGAAAGCCTTCCAGAGAGCTGGTGTCCTGAATTTGGACTTCCAGTCTCCTATACTGCGAGAGAATGTTTTACAGTCTGTTAAAGTCATCCCTTTGTGGTATATGCTATAACAGCACTGGAGAACTAAAATACTCAGGAAGCAAGATTCAAGTGTGTTTTAACTTCCTTATAATGTCTGCAGAAGAATAAATCATTATTTCCAAATCCTTTCCCTTTAATCTTTAAAAAACAAAATCGCTCCCCCACACACACCTTTAATCTTATACATGACAATCCAGTGGATAAATTCAGTTATTCAAAAGAAAGCAATGAAAAACTAAACCCCATACTCATTTATCAGTCATAAATATATTTTTATAAGACAATTATTGGAAGTGTTCTATTTTATAGATTCTAAGCTTATTTTTACAAAAGTTTGGGGATTTTGCATGCTATGAATGAAGAATAAAACTCAACTGATGGATGCTCTAAATTTTCTTTTCAAATACTTCATTAATAGAAATACTTCATTAAAACAAAGCCAAACAAAAACAGTAGTGTGAACTGAGCGAGGTGAATAATTACAGCCTACAGAAGGAGACTCTGGCTAGTGCTTCAGCTTACTCTTCTTCCTTCTCTGGTCACAGACTATGATGAGTCTTCTGTTAGTTCTAACTCACCTGATTTTCCAGTTAGCCCGTTTCTCCGTGCTAACCCCCCCTCCCCCCACTCCCCGGTCCCACTCCCCTCTCATGACAAGGAAACAAGAAGAACATTTCCCATTATTTTTAGTAGCTATGACTTTTTTTCTGTCCATTTTTCCTATTAATGAAATTCCTAAAGGACAACTCTGACAAAAATTCAGCTAACACGTTCATCAAAATTACCTTGACAACTGAAGCAAACTGGGCCTCTTTCATCTCAATTAACCTGGTAATCGACTCTCTTTATAATCATCAATGAAGTAACATTAAGTCAAGAACATAGCAAAAAGAATATTGCAGGTAGTTGAATATGATCTCTAATCTAAATTCCCTAAGGGCTTTGTTTCAAAAGAGATAAGAGTTGCGGGACAGGGAGATCCGACTTACAAGTCCACTTATGGCTATAATCCAGATGTAGGAACCAGAGGTGAAAAGCTATAAAAGAAAAAAAAAAAGGCAACTAAAAATGAAATTCAACTGTTAGTCATTGTATAACCATAACCATTTACATTAAGTATTATTTATATATGACATAGTACAAATAAAAAATAAACAATTCTGCTGTGTTTTTAGTTTGCTTTTTGTTCTTTAATTAATCCAAACTTTAAACTAATAGTCTAACAAAGATTGGTACAGCCTAGTCTAAGTCTATGAAAAGAAAAATAAATGAAATTCAAGCATATTCTTACTTAGATGTAAGCATCGATGGATTTAAAATAAAACACTTTATCTAAATAAATTATTAGCATTATCATTCAAATCATGTAGCTGCCTTCTCATGCTTAGTCTGAGGCAATCACCTACAGTATGCATCTTATTTTTATGATTTAGGATTTTCACTCTAAATTTAGATGGGGAGAGTTCTGCAAGCGTTCAGGTTTGTGTCCAATATTGCTTGCAAGTTCATCCCCGAAAGAGAAAACCCTCTTTTGCTCTTATTGTTAGCAACAATAACAGTTAGCTAATGACAAAAGTAATTAGATCTCATGAATCTGTCCCAAAATATGTTCTACAAGAAAACAAAGATGATTTGCCTGGTGTTGATGTTTAGAATTTTAGGTTGGGAATTTAAGTACTTCTGATTGCAGAAGAACCAAGATAGTACGTTGTGCTAGAGGGAAACCTCAAAGTTGGGCACTCCTAGGAAAACAGTAGACAGGCAGAAACAGCAAGAGAGAATAAAATGTACGTAAGAAGCCTGACAAGTCCTGCCCTAGTACTACATCACCTGGACCTGAGCAGTGGCTGCGACTTTAAGTTTAACCCTTTAATTCAACATGGATTCTTGTTTGGTCTTGATGCCTCTGATACTAACAAGGATGAGAAATATGTGAAAGAATATTTCATGATAATTATCATCTAAAAATATAAGGGGTGCTAACAACAGCTAACACTTCCATAGCACTCAGCAAATGCCAAGTACTGATCTTCATGCTATTCATATATTAAACTCAATGAAGCACCATCATCATGGAATGAGGTAAGTTCTGTTCTTATCTCTATTTTACAGGTGTGAAAAAAGTATAGGCTAGGGTCATCTGTCCAAGGTAAAAAAGTTATTAAATGGTGGAGCTGGGAGTTGTACGCAGGTGGTCATTTAGTTGCCTCCACAGCTGTATGCTTTGCTTGTAATTTCTCCAGTCACTGATACACGTGTCATATACAATTTAAGCGAAATGATTTTACCAATAAAAAATGTTTCCTTTGAATTCTTAAGCCTCTTATCTTCTTGCATATTTGGTTGTAATCGTATTGGTTTAAGCTCTGACCATGTGTACACTTCCTGTCAAGAGAAGGGTTCCTTGAGGACAGGCATCACCTCTCACAAGTCATTTACGCAACGGAGCACCTAGCATAGAGTGTCAGCATGTGACTGGGTCTAAATGACACTCAACAAACACGTTTGCTTTTTTCATAATGACTAAGGCCATCCATCCACCATGCCCTGGCCTTCACAGAGCTCTTTTAGGAAGAGAAAAAAGCACAAGGAAACCTGTGTGAAGGTTCAGAATGGTAAGCTTAGGCATATGGGGTTGTGTGCCCTCGACCTCATTTATACTAAGGACTTTCGATTCTATCAAAAAGCTACGGAGGCACTTGTATTCCTACTTACAGATAGAAACTTCTCATAATTTACTGAAAATCTTATGAAAATATTAGAGATACTTTATTCTTTGGGGGAAATGTCTGTGGTAAATACATCTACATGCTTGTTGTGTGTCAGAGATAGAAGAAAACTTTCATTCATAGCAGGTTGCATAAAACTGCTGAAATAACACTAGCAGTCTCTAGCTTATTAGGGTTTCTTTTCCGTAAGAGTTTGAAACACACATAAGAAAGAGAAAAATGCAAACATTCCTAATCCCAGAAAAGCCAATGGGGGATAAGCATATTAATTAACTGACTTAATTTTTTAAAATTAAAATTATTATCTGTTCAGATTACACTATCAAGCAACTACTATCTCTAATCCTTCAAACAAAACTGTAGCATAGATACTCTTAGCCCCACTCTACAGATGGGGAAATAAGGACACAGAAGGGACAAGTGAAAAATCTAATAATTATCTGTACAAGTAGTCGAATCCAAGTTCATATGGCTCCTAATACTTTATACTATGTTACATTGAGCTCTGTCTGCTCTAAGATTTGCTGAAACTTGTGGGTTGGACAGAACTGTATGAATTCAACACGAGGCTTAGAGGTATCACTTGACTTGAGCCAAGATAACTCCCAGTTACTGAGTTATCTTGCTACAACTAGATCTTGGGGTTCCTACTCTAACTCCAGGCTATTCAACTATTCTATTCTGTTTTCTGTTGTAACCTCTCCAACAGGCTAACGAGTCAGAGAAGATCCATGTAATAAGAATAAAATGTAGAAATGGGCTATTAGATTAAATGAATATTAGGAAGGAGAAGAGAGTGTATAAACATGAGGTTGGGAGATGAAGAAAACATTTCATGAGAAATGGTTGTAAAAGTGGTAAGGAAACACCCACCCCAGATGGGCCATTGATAACATATGACAGCAAACTACATAAGTTAGAGGAAATGTGAAAGGTTAAAAGGGGAGAGAGGAGAACTTTTTAAAGTGACACTAGCATCCGGTTTGACATGTGTGGGATAGGAATGCTATGAGCACTCATCAGTGGATCAAAAGGCCAAGCTACACATGGTACCAGAGGAAGCAGTAGGATAAAACTTTACATCAGAAGCTATGGAAGTTGCAAGTATTAGACATGGGTAAATTGGAACTCTTAAGTGCCTTCCTTCTTCTATCACTGGGCCTGGAGCATAGCAGGCAATTAAAGATGAGTGAAGATAAATGAAGTCAGGCAATAAGTACTCAAAAGGTCGTCTTATTGAACCATTTAGCAAATGGTGAGGGTGCCACCATATTTATGTGACAGGTATGAAACTGATAGCATTTCATGAAAAAAAACTTAGTGTAGATACTCAAGTATAAGCCGAGGCACCTAATTTTACCACCAAAATGACATTAAAAATGTGCTGAAAAACTTGGCTTATATGTGAGTATCTCCGATAAGTTCAGTTCAGAAACGCAGATTGACTTCTTGAGAGAATAGCCGATGAATTAAGATGACATTGATTTTCCACTTTTAACATTTGATCCTTCTCATTGGTTTCCACTTCATATTGTGATTTTAAAAAAGAACTCAACCTTAGATTCTACAATGAAATTTAAATATTTTCCACTGATTAAAATTACAGTGAAAGCTCTTATCAGATGTCTACAGGCTACGAACGTGTTCTAGTCCCTGATATACCTTGAGGTTCCTCTTCTCTACCACCTACTTTGAATATTTGCTATATCTCATGAAGCCAAACTTAATGGGAAACACACTGTTTTCAGGAGATCAAATGAGAAAAACACTAAAAGGTGGAGAGAAAAAAACGGATTCAAGAAATGTGAACATAAAAAACGCATACTATACCTGTAGTCCCAATATATAAATCAATGTCTTGTTTGTGATGGAAAACTGGCCCATAATTTGTGCAACTTGGACTCTTGGTATGGAGCAGTAAAATGGTACAAATAGAGCAAATACAGGTGCCAGGCTATGCAAATAAAAAACAAAACAAAACAAAATCACTATAATACTGAGTTTAAAATATCAATGACAAATGTGTATATTTGAAGTAATACTACTTATAATGTTATCTCAGTCTGAAATCATGGTTTGATACACGAGTTGGTTTCAATACATGCATAAATTTCCTGAATAATTTGTATTACAAATAACACATTACAAAAACTCTAATTTTCATACTTTTGTGACACTCCCCAAACTACTGTAAGATGTGATTCACCATTTCCTAATTAATTTTCAGATGTGAGAAAAATGAATATTGCTGTTTGCTTTCTTCTCTTGAAGAATTTAAACTACAACAGAGAGACGAGAATAACCATATAACACTAAGAATTAGAACTCTTGGTTCTGGTCAAGCTCAAGGGTCTCATTTCCAAGTTGGTACAATTAAACATCATCAAAGCACTTAACACTGCTTACTACTCCTCTCTTAGTCTTTCCTAAAATCTCTCCTTTCTTTTGTTTTAAATTTGGCTTCTTCCTTAGTTTTCCACCTTGATTTCTGCCCTCTCCAAAGTTCCGTTACATTTTTCTTGTTGTTCTAGTCCCAATTGTATGATCTCAACCTACATTAAGAAAAATTGGAGTCGCAACCTTCCAGTCTGTTCTCTTGCCCTGGTTCTGAAATTCAATTTGTTGCAACTTTCAAATTCGCATGTTCAAAAGCTAACTAAAGCCCTCTCTACACTGCTTTTTCCCCAATCCATCTGTTGAAGCTTTGGCAATAATCTCTTCTCCAAATGTAACTCTGAACGTGCCACTTCACTGATTAAACCCTTACATAAATTCCTAGTGTCCAAAAATGAAATACAAATAGTAGCATGAAAGAACAAAGGCTGCAACTCTTTCTTAGCCATGTAGTTTCCCACAACTCTTCCTCTTCCTTCCCCAGCTCTGGTCACAACCCTTTCTCACACCCACACCACGCTGCTCTCTGGGTACATTAGGTTTGTTTGTGACTGTACGTTGACATTCTCTCATGTCAATATGAAATGTCTTTTCCACTTTTCTTGTTAGAAAAGTCACATTTAACTGGTATGAAATAACTTGGTTCTCCTGAAACTTCCTCAATTTTCCCTGGCAGTGAGTTTTGTTCTTTGTCCTCACAGCTTTATCAGTTTCACGGACTTGGTAAATCAATCAATTAGGTACTATGTGTGAGGCAGTATATCAGGCATTAGAGCTTCAGTTACATCTATGGGTAAAAAGCAATCCCTAACCTGAATTAACCTGACAAACATGAAACACTCACATATCCACATGTGTTAGACAGTCAACATGTATGAATAAAGTGCTTTAGGCACACATATATACCAATTTTTCATTAAACAAAAACTTAGTTGCTAATTCTGTATTCCCAGTTTTGACAGGATATTGGTACAATTAATTCTTTTTTTTTTTTTGGGGGGGGGGGCATCACTGCTCTCCGGTGGTGGGAGTAGGAGGCCCAGCCCCACTGCTGGAATTGAACCTCCGTCCCAGTGGGCCACAGTCCCGCGCACAACCACTACGCCACCAGGGCTCAGCCGGTACAATTAATTCTTAACAACAACAAAATGCACGAAATAATTATTTTACATAGAAATATTCTGACTATAATTTTCATGGAAAAAACAGGACTCGTGATCTCTACATTATTTTCCCACCATTGAGACTGTGTTAAAGGAAAGCCTTTATCGCTCTATTGATTCTTGTTTTTGATTGAAAAATTTAAACACATTCTGTTTCATGATATCCAGTGCAATCTCCTCAATGTAGCGTCACCATGCCCACTTCCGCACTGGGTTCCCGGTTTTAATTTGCCATTTTTCCTGCTCCTGTGTGCCTTCCAAGCTTCGCTCTTGTGAAATGCTGCCATTTTGGCGAACTGTGATAAACTTGTTTGGCTAGGTGATTTCTAGGAGTGAATTTAGTTTGAGTTTCAAAGATGTGTAAAGGCCATTGTCTTGAGGGTCCCCTACTCCATATTAGACTAGTAAGCTTGGTCTTATTTTATGATCTTGATTTTTTCCTGTATCTTTCTCCCCCTCTATCCAGGATCATCTATTGTGAACTCTGTAAGAGTAGGTGGCAGTCATAGCAGGGAGCCATGCAGTTGTCTTGATCTTAGGCTAGTGGAGGCTGGGCTTCATATGCTCCATTTGTCCTGTGGACTAATTCTTTCCCCTTTTAAAAAAATCATCCTATTGGGGGCTCATACAACTCTTAACACAATCCATACATCCACTCATTGTGTCATGTACATTTGTTGCCCTCCTCATTCTCCAAACATTTTCTTTCTACTTGATCCCTTGCTATCAGTTCCTCATTTCCCCCTCCCTTCCTATTCCCCCTTTCCTCATGAACCCTTGATAATTTATAAATTATTATTATTTTTTCACATCTTACACTGTCCTATGTCTCCTTTCACACACTTCTGTTGTCCATCCCCCAGGAAGGGGGTTATATTAGAGCCTTGTCATCAGTTTCCCCTTTCTACCCCACCTTCCCTCCAACCTCCCAGCATCGTCACTCTCACCACCAGTCCTGAGGGGTTCATCTATCCTGCATTCCCTGTGTTTCCAGTTTCCATCTGTATCAGTGTACATCGTCTGGTCTAGCTGGATTTGTAAGGTACAATTAGGATCACTAAGAAGGAGAGGAAAGTTGTGTTTCATTGTTGCGATACTGCACACCCTGACTGGCTCACTTCCTCCCCGCAACTCTTCTGTAAGGGGATGTCCACTTGCCTACACATGGGCTTTGGGTCCCCAATCTGCATCCCCCCATTCACAGTGATACAATTTTTTGTTCTTTGAGGCTCAATTCCTGATCCCTTAGACACCTCTCAATCACACAGGCTGGCGTGCTTCCTCTATGTGAACTTTGCTGCTTCTCGGCTAGATGGCCGCTTGTTTACCTTCAAGTCTTTAAGACCCCAGATGTTATATCTTTTGAGAGTTGGGCACCACCAGCTTTCTTCACCACATTTACTTATACACACACTTGTCTTCAGCAATCCTGTGGGGAAGGTGAGCATCATGGAATGCCAGTTTAATAGAACAAAGTGTTCTTGCATTGATGGAGTACTTGAGTAAAGGCCCAATGTCCATCTGCTACCTTAATACTAAATGTCTAAATATATGCATATAGATCTCCCCATCATATATGTATATATTTACAGATGTACAAGTCTATATTTAGACCTCTATAAATGCTCTTTCCCTCCTAGTTCTTTCCTCTTATTTCCTTTTACTTTTCTCTTTTCCACTATCATGCTCAGCATTCAAGAATTAAATTATTTTCTTCTATCTCTGATTTTCTTCACTCTTCTTTCCTCTGGACAGAAAGAAGAAATCAATAGTCACATCTTAGATGGCTACTTGCAAGATTTTAAGACCCCAGTTCTTCCCCAACAAAGTAAGATGGAGAACATTGTCTTTATGGACCTTGTGAGGGGTGCAGATCTAAGCCCTTGAACTCACTGGCAGTCCCTCGAGGTGTCTGCTTGTGGCTTAGAGGTCTGCCTGTCCTGGATGCTGTACTATCTGAGGGGGTACCAAAAACAAAGGAAAACCCCAGAAAAAAGCTCTGTTGGGTGGAGCTTTCGTAGTATGCATTATTCCTGCTAGAAGAGCATCGAGCAACTCACTCTGAATGAGTGCACCCAGTGGTGTTGCCTCGGGAGGATCTCTCTGGTCACAGTGGATTTTTCGTGAGGGCAGTTCTGCTCAAACCTGGTTTTTTGTGATGGCAGCTTTAAGAGAACAACATGTGGCTGTGAAATTTTGGTACCTACTCAGGAAAACTGCCACAGAAACTGTAGTGATATCGAACATAGCTTACAAGGCCAGTGCTATCAAGTGCAAGAGTGGTTTTCTCATTTCACAGAAGGCGAAATGCCAATTGATGACAAAACTCATTCTAGATGTCTGTCAACTTCCTGAATGGACTATCTTGTAGAGCACTTGGAGTTCCTTCAACCGGGTCAGACTGTTAATCAAGCTTCCTATTTAGAGGTTCTGAAAACACTGCATAATAGTCTGTGATTTAAAAAAAGGCCTGATTTGTGGCAGACGGAGGACTGGTTTTGCTACCATGACAAAGCACCTGGCTCACATAGCCATCTCTGTGCACCAGTTTTTGGCAAAAACAGCATGCCTATCTTACCCCACACACCTTACTCACCTCACCTCACTCCATGAGACTTCTTTTGTTTTGATGAATGAAAAGGAACATGAAAAAACAGTCATTTGATAATATGAAAGAGTTGAAAAAAAAAAAAAAACAAGGGAGGTGCTGTCAGCCATCCAAATAGATGAGTTTGAAAAGTGTTTCCAAGAATAGACTCACAGGTTTGACAACTGTATTAAATGTGGAGGATATATGGTAGTGAGTACAAATGGTTGCATACTTTGAAAATGAGAAGGTTTTGTATAAAACTTTAAATACATAGCTTTGAAAAAAATTTCCATTTTTGGGGGGAGGGGTCCCATTGTATAACTAGATATATTTGCAGCACATATAGATATGTACAAGAGTGCTTCAAAAAGTTCATGAAAAATAGAATCAGATGATTATGACATTGTTCCACAGACTTTTTGAGACAGCTTCATGTCCCCTATCAAACCTATGCACTCCCATATGCCATCCTACGTCTATTCGGGTTACATGTATTCAGCTAGTATCTCCTGGTAAATTGTGATATTATTGCAGGAGTGTACATGCAATATTATTTCCCACTGTCACCATTTACTCTTGGTACCTTCTGGTATCTTCCTTTGACTGGGTCACGTTGTGCAGATCTTCCCTTCACAGCGTTTTGCCCTTCCTTTCACCACTCTTAGTATATTTTTAAGCACCTAGTTAATGATTTTCTCTCCTTCCCAGATTCTCATCAAAGACTGTTCATTTCTGTGCATAAACTTTTTACTGACTAGTAAAAAGCATAGTAACCTTTAGGCTATTCTGGGTTGTGAGATGTTTTGTGGATTATTTTTAAATACTAAATAGCATTTCATTGTTTTTTTTGTTTAATCCATTTACCCATTCATCTGTTCATGAGCACTTAGGTTGTTTCCCTTTTGGGACTATTATTAATTGTGCTTTCACCAACATGAGTGTGTGTGTGTGGGTGAATTTTTTTTCCCACAGCGCCTATTTCTCTAAGCTATATAACTGGTAGCTATCCAATTTTTTAAAAAATGGTGTATTAACAGATAATTCACATATCATCGAGCTCAACAGTTTTATCATATTAAGGGGAGTTGTGTAACCCTCACCATATCAATTTAACAACATTTTCTTATTTCTCATACTCACTGTTAGTTCCCCATTTCCCCCCAACTTTCCCTTCCATGCCCCTAGGTAATTATTAATCCAGTTACTATCTCAATAGATTTACCTGGAAACAAACAAAAAGTAAACAAACAAAAAAGACAAAATAAAACCTCAGTTGAAAAGAAAGCAGAAAAGGTCTGTGTGAGAGGTACATAATTTCACCATATTTACTGAATCTGAATGCTAGGAAATAATCTGAGAAGCTGGACTATATAAAATAGAATGTGGCAATAGGTTGGAAGGAGATTTACTATAAACTAAGATTTGCAGCTTGATGAGAACTAAAAGCACTTACTGATGCAGATCAAAGACTCACCCTTCAGTTGGTTTAAATACTTCAATTTAACAAGGGGAAAAAAGAACCTTACAACCAGACAAACAAGCAACATGATGATAAATATTGAAGTTGCTAAGAATTTTATTTTACCTGAATCCACAGTCAATATTCATGGAAATAAGTCAAAAATTCAAGTGATGTTTTGCATTGGGAAAGTCTGCTGCAAAAGACCCCTTTAAAGTGTTAAAAAGCAAACATTTCACTTTGAGGAGTAATCTGACCCACGTCCTGGTATTTACAATCACTTTGAATGTATGCAAAAGCTGGACAATGAGTAAAGGAAGGCCAAAAAAGAACCAATGTGTTCAATTTTTTATGTTGGCAAAGAACATTTAAAATATTGGAGACTGTTGTAAGAACAAATCTGTCTTGGGAGAATTACAATCATAATGTTCTTTAGAAGGAAGGCCATTGAGGCTTTGTCTCAATTACTTGGGGCATATTATCAGGAGGGACCAGTTCCTAAAAAGGACATTACGCTTGATAAAGTGAAGGGACATCAGAAAAGAGGAAGACCCTCCACAAGATGGGTTGATACAGAGGCTGCAACATTGGGCTCACACACAGCAACCACTGCGAGGGCAGTGTGGATCCAGGCCTCCTTTTGTTCTGCTAGACTGAAGGTTGTTATGAGACAAAAACAACTCAAGGGGCGCTAACAGTAACATACTTACTCTGCTAACGGCTTCTATCAAAGGTCTTTTCTGCATCAATTGATAGGACAATGTGGTTCTTTTGTTTTATGTAGTGTACTGCATTTATGGTTTTTCTAATGTTGAACCATCAATGTATACTTGCAATGAATCCCACTTGGCAACGATACATTAATATTTTTGATATGGCATATTCTATTGAGTAGAATTTGTTTGAGAATTTTTGTGCCTCTGTCTATGAGGAATATCTAATAATCAAGCTCATGTGGAACTAGATCAAGAGGCAGTCATGTGAAGTGAACAGGTACACGGCAAGGTTTAAAATCAGGAAAGGTGTGCAACAGGGCTGTACCCTCTCACCATACGGATTCAATCTGTATGCTGAGAAAATCCTCGGAGAAGCTGGATGATATGAGGAAGAATGTGGCATCAGGATTAGAGAATGGCTTCTTCGCAGACTAAGACATCCAGATGCCACAACCTTGCTTCCTGAAAGTGAACAGAACTGAGGCACATGTTGAGGAAAATCAAGGATTGCAGCTTTCCGCATGGACTGCAACGAATGAAAAAGATCAAAATCTTCACAACGGGGCTCATAAGGTGAAGTCATGGTTGATGGAGAAAAGGTTAAAGTTGTCAAGGATTTTGTCTTACTAGGCTCCACCATTAATGGTCATGGAAGCAGCAGTCAAGAGGTCAAAAAACATGCTGCATTAGGTACATCTGCTGCAAAAAGCTTTTTAGAGTATTGAAATGCAAGGATGTTACTTTGAGGACTTAGGTGCACTTGACCCAAGTCATGGCATTTTTCATTGCCTCATATGCATGTGATAGTTGGGATGTTGAATAAGAAACACCAAAGAATAATCGATGCATTTGAACTGTGGTGCTGGAGAAGAATACTGAAAGTGCCATGAACTGCTAACAGGACAAACAGATATATCTTGGAAGAAGTACCACCAGAGCACTCCTGAGTAGAAAGAATGACAAGATTTCTCCTTACATACTTTGGACAAGCACAGTCCCTGGAGAAGGACATCATGTTTATTTAAAAGGGAGGGAGGGAACGGGGATGAAAAAGAGGAAGGCCTTCAATAAGATGGACTGATACCATGGCTGTAACAATGGGTGTGGGTGTGGGATGATTTTGAAGATGGCACAAGATTGCTCAGTGTTTCATTGTTTTGTA
>PVJH01037297.1:0-18095 GCA_004026705.1 Nesogale talazaci | reverse complement strand
GTGTCAGGCCATGTTGTGACAAAGGGTGGCCTTGGCTGTATGACTGCTTCATGGTGCGGGGCAGGGCCCGGACGAGGGTAAGGGCCCATCCGGAAGACGCTGTCTCTCCACAAGGAACAAGCCGTCGTTCTTGAACGTTCCCGTCAACCACAGCTTACACAAGCTCCCCCAAAACTGCGGGCCAAGCTCCCTGCCTTTCTGCACGCTGCTCCTCAGGCCCAAACAGGCGCTACCCTTTGGTCTCAGCCGGCCGACAGTCCTAGGACTGCAGGCATGGCTGCTCCCCTCCACCCCGCCCCCTCCCACCGCAACCCCATCTGTCTTTTCCTGGTCTGGGTGGGAGAGGAAGTAAGGGCCATCGCCAGTTTCCTGTCAGACCAGTAAGGTGGATTTTTTTTTTTTTTTATGGTTTTGAATTTTGTTTTCCCCGTCCATTGTCAATCTTCTATTGGGATCCTCATCCAAACTGTCATGGGGGTGAGGGGGCTGGCACCAGCCCAGCGGCCCTGGGCTTGAGGCTGTAGCCACTGAGGGCCCCCTGCTCTTCCCTCTGCTCTGCGCTGGGTGGAGGAAGGCCCACCCTGGGCCTTGCACGGACGGACGGACGGACGCCCTCTGAGGCTCCCTTGGCCGTGATTGTTGGCCCAAGGGGCCTGCAAGCCTCACCTTTTTACAACCAGAGTGCAGGCCCTTTGCACCAGCCGGGGCCTCGTCAGGTGGCATGGCGATCGGCTGGACTTGGAAGGGTGGTCACATGAGAGGGGTTGCCTGATCTGGGGTGGGCGAGGGCACGCCTGGATGCAGAACCCTGCTTCCCAGGGTCTCCTCCCCTCCGTGGGTGTCTGGTCAGGGGGAGCCGAGAGGGAGGCACAGGGGTACAGGCGGGAAGCAGGAGGGGCTGCGGATGGCCCCCGTGTGCCTGGGGCCAGCTTCAGCAGCAGAACCCACTCCCGCCGCCCCTGCAGGCTCTCTTCCTCCAGCTCCTCTTGCCATGCCATGCCATGCTAACCCTAACCCTAACCCACCACATCCTGCCGTGATGTGTGTGGTCCCCCTAGGACACGTGGACGTCCTCACCCCTCCATGTGAGCCTCGTCTGGCTTGCAAAGGCCCGAGCTATTCTTTATGGAACAGACAACAGGAGGGACAGGAGAGGTGACCTCCACTACACCGAGGGCTGCACCCTCATCCACCTGTAGCCAGGAGGAGCCTGGGCCTGAATCGCCCTCAGAAGGGGTCCACCCTGAGCTCAGACCCAGCCTCCAGAAAGAGACAACAAGGTGCTGCCCTCACAAAGCCACCCAGCAGGAGCTTGTGCCCTTGAGTCTGTGGCAGTGGAAGCAAAGGGGACAAAGAGAAGGGCTGACCACACTGGCCAGAGAGTGGCCGGGGCAGAGGAGAGGCTCAGGGGTGTGGGTGCAGAGAACTGGAGCGGGAGGGCAGAAGGAAGGGCGCGCTTGGCACAGCTCACCAGAGAGCTGAGAGCTGGATTGCCAGCTCTCCAGGAAGGAGCGGAATATGCACTGCTCCATGACCAGAAACCTGGAGCCCGGCTCCCTACCTGGCATGCCGCTGTTCCTCCTGAAGCAGGGCAGAGAGCCCTGGGGGCACGGTGCCTGTGCACGGGGCTGCGACCCCACCAGGTCCCAGGTCCAGAACCAACAGCTCCGCAGGACAGAAGGGACTGCTCCTCCCATAAAGGGTCGTTTCAGGCTCAGAAGCCTCCACGGGGCAATTCTTCCCCATGCCATGAGTGCAGTGGCTGTGCGTCCACCTTGACTCCATGGAGGGGAGTGTCAGAGAGGAAGATGACCTCCCCCGATCTGAGTGTCACTACCAGAAACAAACACGTGGCCCAAGATCATTCCGCAGCGGCGACAGCAGGACAAATGGAGCTGCCCACAATGGTGTATTGTGGCTGTCCCCCAGAGGGGCAGTGGGGCAGCCTGTCCCCAGCCCCCCACTCACCCCCACACCCCAATCTCAGCTGCAACACTGGTTGATCAGGTCCTTTGAGGCAGAAGGCTTGACTTAGTCCAAGGGCACATAGTGGACCCAGAGTAGGGCCTTGAAGGACAGCAGGCGCGGCTCTCCCAGCCCCCAGCCCCTGACTCCTGACCCCTGCCCATGCCCCACGGCCACCCGCAGGGCTGCAGGCCTATCTGCCTATCGGTGGGTGTGGTCCGGGTGAGGAGACTCCAGGGAACCCATACACACTCACACCTTGAAGCACTGGGGAGTTGCATCCCCCACAGGGCCGAGCTCAGAGACGGGGGTCACGGCTTAAAGGGTGGTCCTGGCCCTGCCCTGCCAGGGCTCATGCTTTAGAGGACGTAAATATAATTCCAGGGGAATCTTTACTACAGCCGGGCAAGGGCACAGACACCGCTAGGTGACAACGACATCCCAGGATGCGTAGCCACAGGTCGGCAGTTCGGGAGCCACAACGGGTTTTTTATTCCTGTAAACAGTCACAGAAACCCACAGGGGAAGCCGGGAGCCAGCAGAGGCTCCATGGCCTCGAGTCTGCCTTTTTCCATGTGTTCACCGAGCCATGGCTGCTAGGGGGACAGCAGGAGGTTGCAGCTGCAGGCGGAGCCCCAGACACCTGCACTTTGTAGACACAAAGCTGACAAGATTGGCGCAGGGCCTTCTCATGCAGGCACTAGGGGAGCGGCTCTGTGACACCCCCACGGCCCTGTAAGTTGACCCCCATCGAGGATACATACAGCCTAGCAAGCCTGAAGGGAGGCTGCCTCTCCCTGGGCGTGGTCCCCAAAGCAAGCAAACAGTTCAGGGGACACCGATCCTGGGGGGCTGGGCAGACCTGCCCCTGTGGGCCTCTGAGCAGAAAGCAAGCGTCCATCCTTCTCTCACGGGGCAGCTCGTGGTTGCCAACGACTGCCCTGTGGTCAGAAACGACTCAGCGGAGCCCTGGGCGCCTCCTGCCGTCCGCCGCCGCCCGGAAACGGGTCCAGCGGGCTCAGGCTCTTCTGGCCTGCCGGTCCCGATACGCGGCACCCCCGGGCCCAGCTGGGGGGACGGGTGGGGTAGGGTGCGCGGGAGCGCCCACCGAAGGGCCTGCTGAGCAAAGGCTGAGGGCGGGGCGGGGCCGGGAGCCACCCCCGGAAGAGGAAGGGCTGTCTGCAGGCTCGGCTTCCGGCGGGGCGTGGCCAGGGCGTGGCCCCGCCGCCGGCCCCGCCCCGCCCCGCCCGCGAGCCTGGCGCCGCATTCCGCATTTGTCCATCCATCATCCCGGACGCACTGCCGCAGAGGTTGGGCTCCGGGCGCGGTCCGGCCGGCGGGGGCTCACGGGGAGGGGCCGGGGCGGGTTCTCGCGAGGCGATCGGGCCGGGCCGGGTGCCCACGGGTGGGGGTCCCCAGCTTGGCCCCCTTTTCCTAGCTAGAGCCCCGCCGCCCGCCGGGCCGTGGGGAACCTCGCGCGCGCGCGGGGGGTGCTGCGGGCCGGATGTCCCCGCCCGCCTGGCGAACTGTAGAGCCCGCCGTTTCCTTGCACAACCGGGGCTTCCTGCCGCCCGTCCGGCAAGGCCCCCGAGCCATGCACGGCCCCGGGGCCCGGGCAGGGGGCAGCCCAGGTCCGCCTAGCACAGAGGGACCCCGAGCCCGGAACCCAGACAGCCCTTGAACCTGTGCAAAGGGAGATCACGTCTCCCCAGCACCCGGGTTCCCAAGCCCACGGAGCGGCGTCTGGGCGTTCCCCAGCCCAGGTTTCCGGGGGGGGGGAAGGGGGGCATGGGGACACCCTCACATGGGACCACACCTGCAGCAGGCCGGCACCATGGGACTGGGCAGGGGCACAATCTGCACCCCTCGGGCCCCGATCCGCCCGCAGCCCGCGTCTGAACGCCGCGTGCTGGCCGTGGTTTTCCTGGGCCTGCTGCTGGACCTGTTGGCCTTCACGCTGCTGCTGCCACTGCTGCCCAGGCTGCTGGAGGCCCACAGCCGCGCTCAGGTGCGCCGGCCCGCTGCACCCCTTCCTGCTACCTAGCGTGGGCCCCCTGCCCTGGGCTCTATTCGAATAGCCCCCCACAACCCCCACCCACTAGGACCCTCTCTATGGCTCATGGCAGCGCGGCGTGGACTGGTTTGCCTCTGCCATCGGGGTGCCAGCCGAGAAGCGCTACAGCAGTGTCCTCTTCGGAGGTACGGCCCGAACCCCAGTGGCCTGGGCCCCAACTGTATTTTCTATACCTTGCCCGCCCTCTGGTGGGGGGGTCTAGCCATGGGGGCGTGGCCCCAGGGTGACCCATGACCCCAACCTTGACGCCCTCAGGTCTGGTGGGCTCTGGCTACTCTGCCCTGCAGTTCCTGTCAACCCCGCTCATGGGCGCCGCCTCTGACTGCTTGGGGAGGCGACCGATGATGCTGCTGTCCCTGGTAGGAATGGCTGTGGTCAGTGCAGCCTGGGGGAGGGGAGAGGGAGGAGTGCTGCTGTCTCGCTCCCCCAATCCCAGCCCCATGCTCGACCCGGGGCACTGGAACGCAGGGCCAGGGTGTGGCCTGGGCTTGCTGCCCCACTCTGGACTCCTGCCCTGCCCAGGTGACCGCTCCCGTCCCTTCTCACCTCCGGCCGGCAGGTGGGTCTAATCGCCTCCTACGCTGTGTGGGCTGCCTCGAGGAGCTTTGCCGCCTTCCTGGTCTCCCGGGCGATCGGGGGCGTCAGTAAGGGCAACATCAGCCTGTCCACAGCCATCGTGGCTGACCTGGCCTCGCCGGAGGCCCGTGGCCGAGGCATGGTGAGTTCTGGTGCCAGTACCTGTGGTGGTGGCGGCGACGGCGGGCGCTTCCTGGTGTCCTGCCAGGGCCTGAGCACAGCTCACCCTGCAGGCAGTCATTGGAGTGGCCTTCTCCCTGGGTTTCACACTGGGCCCGCTGCTGGGCGCCTCGCTGTCCGTGGACATGGCGCCCTGGCTGGCCCTGTCCTTTGCCACCGTCGACCTGCTCTTCATCTTCTGCTTTCTGCCTGAGACGCTGCCCCCGGAGAGGCGGGTAGGCTGGCTGACCCCTCTGGCGGCAGGACTGGGCTCAGGGGTCTCAGGGCTGGTGGGCAGGTCCTCGGGTTGGCCCAGCAGGTGGGTCTCCCTCCCGTCCCCGGCAGGCCTCTGCAATTCTGCCCCCACCAGGCGCCCTCCATCACACCGGGCTTCCGCGCCACCACCGACCTGCTCAGCCCCCTGGCCCTGCTCCGCTTCTCGGCGGTGGCCCGAGGCCAGGAGCCGCCCCCTGGACTGGACAGCCTGCGCCGCCTGGGCCTGGCCTACCTGCTCTACCTACTCCTCTTCTCGGGCCTGGAGTTCACGCTGGGCTTCCTCGTCCATCAGCGCTTCCACTTCAGCAGGTAGGCGCTCTGCCCGGGGGACACGGTCGGTCTCGCACCCTGCCCTGGTCCCTGATGTGTCCTCACGGCGCTGCCTGCCGGTGCCCCCTCCCCCCTTGTCCGCCCCTCCCCCCAGCCTGGAGCAGGGGAAGATGTTCTTCTTCATCGGCCTCACCATGGCCACCATTCAGGGCACCTATGTGCGGCGCGTCCGCCCCGGCAGGGAGCTCGCAGCAGTGAAGCGGGTACGGGCCTGGGCTCTCCCTGAGGTGGGGACCCTGGTCCTCCCTGAGGTGGGGACGCTGCCTGGGCTGAGGCCTACTGTGTCCCCCAGGCCATCCTGCTGCTGGGGCCCGCCTTCCTGCTCATCGGCTGGGGGAGCTCGGTGCCTGCGCTGGGCTTGGGGCTGCTGCTCTACTCCTTCGGTGAGCAGGGTGCCAGGGGGTGGGTTGGGGGCGCTCCCCATGGGGGCAGCTGGCAAGCCCCCTGTGGGTCTCACCTGCCCGGTCTCCGCCCCCTCCCAGCGGCCGCAGTGGTTGTGCCCTGCCTGTCATCTGTCGTCGCCGGCTATGGTGAGTTCCCCTTTCGGGCCCCAGCAGGCGGGGGACTCTGATGTGGCCTGTGGGCGTGGGCCTGACTCCGCTCCCACCTCTAGGCTCAGCAGGGCAGAAAGGCATCGTCATGGGCACACTGCGCAGCCTGGGCGCCCTGGCCCGGGCAGTGGGGCCCGCCACAGCCGCCTCAGGTGAGCACACTGGGCGCCACACCTGGGCACTGGGGCCCCACGGGCTCCGTGGGACTGGGGGGGTGGAGCTGAGGCCATGCTGTCCCCACAGTGTACTGGCTGGCCGGGGCCCACGTCTGCTTCACCGTGTGCGCCGGTCTCTTCCTGCTGCCCTTCCTGCTCCTGTGCGGCCTGAGGCCCGCCCCCTCCAAGGACCAGTAGCTGGACCTGTCCCGCTGTGCCCCACCTGCAGGAGGCCCCCACGGCTGTCCTTTCGGGCCGGCTCTTACGGACTGGCAGTGGGCACAGGAACCTGAGCAGCACACCTCACTCGGACCGCGCTCCACGCAGGGCACTGTCCTGCAGCAGGGGCACACGCCTTCTCTGGGACCCAATAAAGCAGCTTGTTTTCTACCTGCGTCGTCTTCCACGGGGAGCTCGCCGCCCCGCACGGGTCCCTGGGAAGTGGGGTCGGAGGCAGCTCCTGGAATGTGACAGGCAGCAGCGGGGGAGGAACCACCCTTCAGACAAACCTGGACGGGAGCCCCATGTTGACAAGGCAAACACACGACTGCGAGCCGGGTGTAGACACGGAATCTGTATAGAGAAGTTTATTTATTTGTGAGTAAAAGAATGTTACGGTGAAGAAAGGCCAGGTGGACAGGGTCTGTGTCCATATATGTAACTATAGTTCATATCGTAATACAAAGAATTCAAATAAGCTACAAAAGTGAGAGGAGCTCATTGCATATGGTGGGCAGGGGGTGGGGTGGGGTGGGGTCCGCTGTGAACTGGACACGCGGAGGCAGCCCGACTCGGCAGTGCAGAAAAGCAGCTGGTGGGGTGGGGCCTGTGGGTGAGCACGGAGTCCAAGCACTAGTGCCATGCAGTCAGCCCAGGGCTGTGAGGGTCCCGCGCATGCCCCAGGGGGTTCAGCCCCCGGCATCTCCACAATGGTGGCCCGCCTGGCTATCTTACACTTCAGCAGCTGGGACTGGGCAGGGTGGTCCTTGGCAAGTCCCTGAGGCCGCCCACCAGCTCCCTCTAAGCCTCTCCCAAGGGTCTGACAACGCAGCCCTCTCGGTGGTCAGCCACCACCTGGGCCATGACTCAGGACCAGGGTTACTTGGGGTCAAGGGGCCCACTGCCCACTGAGTGGGCCTGACCACAGCCAGGCCGGGGGATCTTTCAAGCTGAGAAGGACCCCTTCTCCCTCCAGGAAAGGGCAGGGGTGCTTTGCTGCCACAACTAAAGTAAGAGTGGCCCATTCGGGGTCACAGTCAGAGATGGAGACTGAGCTGTAAGTCTGCTAAAAGGAAACTCTAGAAAAGACGCCCCCCTCCTGTGATAGGCATCTAGAGCTCCCGTGAATAAGACACTGAGTTCTTGAGTCTGTTTCCGGCCCAGGGCCTGTGGACCCTGCATGGCCGGGGCACGTGCCTGGAGGCAGCCCAGCCTCTCACAGTGGCCCCGCGTGTTTTCAAAGACCAGGCTGTGTGGGAGGGGAGGGGAGGGGAGGGTCGGGGTGACGCAGAGTCGCACGGTCACTGAGGCCTAAGGGAGTGGAGGTGGAGAGGTGCATGTTCGCTTTGGACAGAAAGCGGGGAGGTGGCAGCCAGAGCTCGGGTGAGTCTGTGACCAGAGTGGGCGGAGCCTCCAACCAGGACCGGGCTGGGGAGCACGCCTCGGGAGCTCCCCCGAGGGGGACAGAGGCAGGCGAGGGTGGGGTGGACTGGTGCTCCCCCCGCTCACTTAGCACCGTCTGCGTCGGGTTGGGCCACGCCACCAGAAGTGGGCTTGAGCTATAGGGAGGGTCTGGCTTCCTGCATTCCTTAAGGGAAGACAGCACAGGACACAATCGGGGAGTGGGGGTGGGGGCGGGGGTGCTGGGGGACGAGGCTGCTACAGACGCGACAGTGGGGGGCGGGGCCTTCAGGAATCGCTCTTCTTCTTGCTCTTCTTCAGGAAGGAAGGGGTGCGGAATTTTTTCTTCTTTTTGGAAGGGGACTTGCCCGGAGACCCGTCACTGCCAGGGTCCGCCGCAGCCCCCTCCTCGGCAGCAGGGCAGGGGGCCTCTTCAGCCACCTGGCCTGGGGTTGACTCGAGGCTGGCTGCTGCGGGGGCCTTAGTAGGGCTCTGAGGGGTGGGGGCCTCCCCCAGGCCCTTTTCCTCCTCCTTGTCTAATGTCGGGAAGCCAAGAGCTGCTGAAGGCTCATCAGGGGAGAGGTCGGGAAGAGTCGGCTTGACGGTGGCCGCCTCACTGTCGTCTCCCGCAGTCTGTTCCTGCGGCAGGTCTGGAGGGAGGGGACGGTGGTCAGAGAGGTGAAGCGGCACCACTGCCGGGGGTGGGGTGGGGTGGGCTGAGGGGGGTAGGAAGGCAGAGGCCATCTCTCACCCAGAGTCAGAAACAGCACTTGGCACCTGCTCTCCTACGAGGCAGGATACAGCTGTGTGACTTGTGGGCAACTGCCCACCCGGGCTGAGCCCCCCCCCACCCCCCAGTTGGCTGGTAATGCCCTGTGCCATTCAGCTTTGGGCAGGAAAACCAGGCACAGGCCAAGAATGAAAGGTCTCCCTCCCTGTAGGGAAGCAGCACTGCCAGGGGTCTTTTCTAGGCAGAAGAAATCCTGAGTGACAGTCACAGCAGGGGAGCAGAGGACCCCTGAGCCGCCTCCTCCCATTTGGGGAATGGCAACCCACAGGGGCCAGCCTCAGCCTCTCTGCAGGAAGCGCCCACGTTCCCCAGGCCGGCCGGCCCCTGGGGTTGGGAGTGGCCCCAGGAAGCTCTGGTCCCTGAGCCCAGGGTGGAATGTAGGAGTCTGGGATCGGCCCACCCACCCCAGAGCAGTTAGAATCCACTCTGCAAAGCTGGTTAGCAGTGGGCGGAGGCTGTGTGTGGTGCTTAGGGGAGGGTTCTGCCAGACTGGCCCAGAGGTCATATGACACAAGGGCAGGCCAAACGCCACTGATGCCTCAGGTCAAATGACCAGTTCCAGCCACCTGAAGTCCAGGCCCAGGCCAATCCAATCCCCAGGCACCTGGAAGCAGACTCAACCCGCAGACCCGCTCCAATAGCGAGCGAGCGAGCAGTCTGCAGCTCCCTGGCCCCACAGGAAGGCGAAAGAAAGCACGGAGCCGCCAAGGGCGTGCGCGCCTGAGCAGAGGCGCACGGCCAACCACGTGGCCTGCAGGGGACGGAGCACCTCAGGAGTCACCACCCAGAAGGGGAGGGGGGGGCTTCTACGTTTAAGTAAACAGAAAACAAAACTCAAGTTAACAACAAAGCGGCCGGAGACTGCGGCGAAGCGGGAGCTGGTGCTGGCGGCGCTGAGCGGGGGTACTTACTATGGTAACAGGTACTCTTTAGCGCATCCACCTCCTGCGTGAGCAGCGCAGCCACAAAGAGAGAAAGCACAAGAGAGTCTAGGCATTCAGTCACAGCCAGTTACACAGAGGGCCAGCGAGCCCTCTGCACGCATGGACGGACGGACGGACGGACACCACAGGCCCCACCGGTGAGGTGAGTGCAGGCTTTTACAGACAAGGAGACACGGTGGACACACCGAGGAACGAGACACGGCACGCCATGCCATGCCACACCACGCCACGGACACGTGGGGGCCGGAGAGTGGACAGACAGTCCCACACAGCCAATCAGTGAAGGCTTCTCTGAGCTGTGGTGCAGGCAGTGTGCAGGCCCCGGGAGACACGAGGACCACGGAGAGGGAGGGGGCCAGCCTGTAGGAGCCCACCTGCAGGGCTGCGCGTCCCCCAGGACAAGGAGCGGCGGCTCTGCACCGGGCAGGGCATGCCGTCCCGGCTCCCGCCTGAGGTCTGACTAGCCCGGCGCTGACGAGTGCCCCACCCTCCCAGTGCTCACCTTCCTCCAGCTTGACTGGGGTGCTGGGGGGCGTCTGGGGTGCAGCAGAGGGCTCTGGGGGGCTCTTCTCTTTTTGCTCCTGAGCCTCGTCCAGGTTCTCTGTGGGGGCAGACCCTGTGAGCATCATGGCTGCAGGACAGGGGTCACCTCTTTGGGACCCGACCTCACCAGAGGCCTACACACAGCTGTGAGGCTGGGCGGGGTCCAGAGCAGATCCCATGCTGCCGTGCGGATCCACGGTCAGCTCCCCACCCCAACAGCACCCCAATACATCTCACACGTGGTGCACAAAAACAGAGCTTCTGCCTGTAAGCGCAAAGCGCAGCACGGCACACTGGGTGAGTGCCCACTCTGACCTGACCTGGGGCAGGGGAGACCGAGCCCTGGGAGGGCATGGGGGTGGGGCGGGGTGGTGGGCATAGCGGGAAGCCCCCCTGGGCTCTGAGGTGCAGTTTTGAGGATGGGGAAACAGAGTGGCGCCTCAGGGGCCCCTCTCCTGACCTCGGCAGCAGGGAAGGGAGTGGAGGGTCAGTCTCACGTGCTCACCTCCCTCGGAGCCCCTCTGCTTCCGCTCCACCTCGCGGCGGTACTCCTCCAGCTCTTGGTCCGTGAGCGCGGTGAAGGGGTTGGGCCCGGTGGTGCTCACAATCACGTGGGGCTGGTATTCCTTCTCGATGATGGCCTTCGAGGCCGTCACCAGCTCCCCCTGCAGGCAACAGGGCGTGGGCTCAGCTGGGGACCCGCCCCGGCACACCACCCCTCACCGACAAAGGGGGCAGTGGGCAGGGCGGGGCGGGGCAGTGTGTTCTGAGCCAAGGCCTGGCTGCAGTCTCCGGAAGCAGGGCGCCAGGAACAGGTGGGCATGTTTGACAGAAGATGCTGACAGGAAACATGCCCCACAGTCCCCCAAGGGTCAGAAGCTGAGGCAGTGCAGGCATACAGGACCGGGATGTGTGTGTCCCCCTGCCCCCTCTGAGGGTCACCGCTCCAGTGGCTGCCTCTGGGCCTGTGTGCTGGGACCCGGCTCTGGGAAAGGGTACTTGGAGGTTGGCTCAGCTCCCGACTATGCGTTTAGAATGTTACCACCGAGTGTTTACAGGTGACCAGATGTGCCTACACACCAGTGTCCGTCTGCCAGAGGGACTTGGACACTGAGTTTTGTGTGAAAGGAAAAGCCAGCCAGCAAGCAAAGCACGACAGGCGGCACTCGGACCAGGAGGCCGGGGGAGGGGCGGCACTCGGAGCCAGGGCGGCCCGAGAACTGTCGCACAGGCAGGACGGCGGCTTCACAGGGAACGGGGAAGGGCAGGTCTGTGTTGAGAGCCGAGGCAGTCCAGATGGCCCAGGGGTGCTGTACCCAAGGTCAACAGAGGTCTTCCTTAGCAGAGGGCCTGCCACACCTTGCCCAGGCTGACTCTGGGACCCCACCCGGCCCCTCCCACCCACCCTCCGTCTCTGGATGTCTCTAAACAGTACAGTCGGACCATTCCTGAAGTCTGGTGTAGCCAGTGAAGCTGAGAAGAAGCGACGGCGTTTGTGAGGTATTTTGGTTCCGTTAAAGCAAGCTTCCAGGTTGGTAAAAAGATGCAAGCCCCGTATGCACGAGCCTGGATGTCAAAGGGCGGGCTTGGCAGGCTCAGTTCCCTCATCCAAGCAGGGCAGAGAGGGCCTGCGTTCTGCAGGGAGCAGGCAACAGTGCTCCAGAGGCAGAGCAGAGGGCCAGTGGGCGGTCAGGGACTCCCACAGCCCACAGTGGTTCGAGTCTCGCCCAATACAGGGCGGACCCTGACCGAACCGCCCACCCTGGGCACCCGACTCTCCACCTGCCCAAACTAACAATCAAGTGACCGATAGGGAGTGCTGTGTCCCTGGCATACGGGGGCTGGGGGGTGGGGTTCAACAGAGTCCACTGGGTGCAAGGGCGCCCAAGAGCAGGACTCTAAATGGCGCTAGGTGCAGCTGTGATGAGTGTCCAGGTGTGGTCGGACGCCATCTTTCAGCAGGGCACTGCTGCCTGTTTCCTGGACCCAAAGCCAAATGCACTGTCATCGAGTCTATTCCGACTCAGAGACCCCGACCCCGCACAGGGCTTGTGCCACTATAACGCTTTACAGGAGCACACAGCCTCAACTTTCTCCCACAGAGCAGCTGGTGGGTTTGAACCAGGGACCCTGCAGTTAGTAGTTCAACACTTAATCATGCAGTGCCCACTTCCTATGTTGGCCCCAATCTGATGTGCCAAAGAGCGGGCTGCCGGGCCACTGGTCCGTTGCCCTCACTCCATAGCTGTGACCACAGCCTGTGTCGGCAGCCAGTGCTGAGGGCGGTTTCCTGCATCAACACTCACAGGCCTGCTGCCCACAGCGACCTGCACCAACGGGGAGAGGCTCCACCTCATGCTTCCATTCCGACTCAGCCCTGCCAGCCCTGGAGAGCGAGGCCCAGGCCTTCAGAAAAGACCCCACGCGGGTCCTCACACTGCCTGTTCCTCAGTCTCTCCAATGAGAAGCAGCACCATCCTACACCAGTGTCCCAAGGCTCCAAGCACAGGTCGGCCCTGGTCCTTAGCACCCAGGATGCCTGCTCTGTCAGGGCGGGTCATCTCAGGAGCAATGTCTCCACCTGGGTCTGAAGCCACCAGGAATTCTCGAAAAAAAGAAAATGTTTGGATCCCCTCCCCAGGCCTGGATGCAGCCATCTGAACTGAGCCTGCCCACAGGCCCTCTGCTGGCCTGACGGCTCAGACCACAGCCACCACCTGAGCAAGGCCAGAGTGGCCGGCTTGCCCGAATCACCAGGACTCTGCTCGTGGGCTGGCACCACTGGCCAGGGACAAACAGAAAACAATCGAGCACCCCTTGTTCTGAGCAGCTCCTGTCAGGTGAGGCCTGTATCCCTCCCTGACCACGTGTCCCAGCTGGAGGGGGCTGCACCTCCTTCAGAGGGAAGCCTGGAGGACCCACAGGTGGAGAGGACGTCCCAGACAGGACACCTGTATTGCGCTGTGGTGGCAGATGACCTGGGGGTGGGCTTGTGTGCTCGAAGAGGCTCCCTTCCTTCCTGTCACCCCTGCGGTCAAGCAGGGGGCACATGTGTGCGCAAAAGGGCTGCCTGGGCTTCAAAGGACACATGTCGCTGGGTCCCTAGGGCACTGGAAAGCAGGCTTGGCGGGGACTCTTTGTTGCTGGTGTGAGTCGGTGGACTTGCAGGAGAGGGACTGTCTGGAGGTCACTTTTGTTGCGGTGGAGGACACAGAGAGTCACGTGGTCCTTTCTGTGGGCCCACTGAGTGACACAGGCAGTCTTCAGCGCCCCTCCGGGATTCCCTTCCCCACAGGCAGCGTCCTGCTCCCGGCTTGACGATGACCATCTCTGGGTGGTCAGGCCTTGGTGGCTCACGTCTTTCAGGAGGGTGCATGCCACGTGGCACGGGAAAGGAGTTCTGCGGAGTGCCCGGCACCCAGGGCTGGATGCAGCATGCATTCCTTCCTTCCTGCCGGTGCCGCCGCCAGTGGGAGGATGCCGCTCTTCCAGTTTACCGTCATCAGTCAGGCACGTCAGGGGGCGTGGCTGGCCAAGACCAGGCCTCGGAAACCACTGGCAACTCAGAGACAGTCATGGCCCCGTGGGACGCCGCGGGGTCAGTCACTCCGTGCTCACAAGCCGGCTCTCGGCAGCAGCCGGGGCACCCCACTAGCAGGAGAAGCCGCACCCCTGACAAGTGCGTGTGCAGGCCACGACCAGGGCGAGGACAGCTGGCTGCACGCCTGTGAGCTGCTGCAAACTCCTTGGCCACGGAGACAAGGCCCGGAGAGAGGAGGAGGGGCGGGTGGGCAGGCGGGGGCGGGGGCGGGGCAGTGAGTACCTTTCTAAGAGAGAGAGACTTAGCGGGACTAAAGGTCTGCTCTGTGGGCTCGAGCCCTTCGATAGTCTCCGTACAGTCAGAGAGGGGCGCATCCTGCAACAGTAAACTGAGTCACGAGACACCCAGGCGGGGCCCACGACGCAGCAGCTGAGCATGCAGGAGTCACTCTGGATGGCAGAGACAGCGCGTGCATGGGTAGCAGGCAGGGCTGGGCGCCCGTAGTTCCCTGTCTGAAGCAGGAGGGGTGCCCGTACACAGAGGGCTCTCCGCGAGGCCTCTCCTGTTCCCAGGACCCCCATGCCATCTTCCCAAGCAGCACTGGGTTATGGACGGGCCATTCGGATACAGCTGGAGCCGCCACCACCCTCTTCCGGTCCCCGAGCGGCCACCTCACATGGCATGCGGGCCCCGGGCATGCTGTGCTGACCCGGGTCTGAGTGGAGTGGCTGTGACCTCTCAGCAGGCCGACTGCTACCAGAGAGCGGCTGCCTGGCCACTTACCTCAGAGCCACACTCCCAGCTTTAGCGCCACCACCCCACTAGGGGAGGGACGTACTGAGCTCTCACCTGGACCAGACTCCTGTCCATCACGACACCACACAGGACCTGGGATTGGGGGCCGGCCGTCTTGATGTCCTGCAAGTTCTGCTCCCGGATCTGAGGATGAGGAGACAGGCATAGGACGAGTTCGGGGCGGCTCTGCAGCCCCCGTCTGGACGTCGATGGAGTGAGCACGAGCATGGGCTTGGGGCGGGGGGACGTACCTTGTTCCTCATCTCCTGGACCTCTTTGGGATTAGTGTTCAGTGGGACAAACAGGTTAGGGACCGCAGAGGTGGAGGTTCTATGCCCATCCTCTTTAGTCCACTGGAATAGCAACAACAGGTGAGAAGTCAGCACTGTGACACGGACAAATGGCACACAACATCCAAGGACCCCACGCACGTCACATCTGGGCATGCATCAACGTCCCAGAGCGGGACCCGAACCAATGCGCACGCCCCGGGGTCGCTGCAGCAAGGCCAAGAGGGGTGCAAGCACCAGGGCAGGGGCGTCCGATGCCTGGTGGAAACCTCGGGCCGTGTGGGCAGGCATGGAGGCGCCAAGGGCAGCCCTTCGGAGCCCATTGGTTCCCCGCTCTGAGTCGGGTGACGCCAAGCCAAGGGGAAGCGTGAGATGGCGGGGTTGTGAGAAGCGGTGTGATTTGACCACCCAGGTGCACGGCGAGGCAGGGCGGCACCGGGCATCGCCAGAGTTGAGTCTCAGAGACAGGCTGGGCCGGCGGGCCTCAGCCTGGGGCAGCACTGCTGCTTGCAGGGCGCGGGTGGGGTGGGGGTGGGGGAGTTTGGCAATGGCGAATATTTTCTATAACTCGAGCACTCTAAGGTGTTACAAAAATATCCCAAACAAGCTCTAAGCGCTTGGTAAGCCTCCGTTCACGGCTCAGTGCCTGCCGCCGCGGCGGGTACACGCTCGTGCGCGTGCTGCCGTTTGTCTGGTTCTGGTCTCCATCCACCACGTGCCCTTCCCAACCGAATTCAAATTTGGGGCAGGAGGAGGCACCGAGCCTTAGAACAAGCCCGGCTCGGAGAACGGGGGTCATGCCTGCCAGAGTCTTTTCAGAAGGCAATGAGATTAGCCAAAACCGTGAGACTTCAAAAAAAAAAAAAAAGCAACCGGGTTGGAAAATGCGGAGCCACCGTGAAGGAAACATGGGATGGACATGGAGCCGTGGGATACTCACTGACGATTCTCTTCTCAGAGAAACCCACTCCAGCTTTGTATCAAAAACAAGTTTTCAGTCAGAACATCGACAACCCCCACAAGCCAGAGACGCCTGTAAGATGGAGAGCAGGGCCTGTGCCCACGCGACTCCGGCCCGGGCCGCAGGCTGGAACCTCTCAGCCCGACGGACGCAGCGATGGCAGCGCAGCTGGTCCTCACGCGCCGGGACCGAGCCCTGTAGTGGTGCCCAGTCTGTTAGCCGGCAGCCGCAGGCCCCGACACCAGCATGCGGTGTCTCTGTGAAGGCTCATCCCCTTAGGGAGTGAAACGGGACACAGCCCAGGAGGAGGGGAGAGGGCGGCTCCCCCAGGCCAAGTTCACGCAGGTCTCCATCCTGGAACAGACTCCCCCACACCAAGGGGCCCTCGGGGACACACCAGAACCACCTCAGACGACACAGCTTTGAAACAATGACCTTGAAAAATCACACGGTGGCTGGGGGGCGAGAAAGCCATCGGCTCCTCAGAGCTGACCCTGCCCCAGCCCGGGCCCTCCCGGGAGCCTGCGCCGGGCGGGCGGCGGGGCTGGGCCTCCCCTCCGCGGTCCCGCGGGGGTCTCCGAGCACTGCACTGGGCCATGCTGCACCCGCGGGGTCCGAGGGGCCCGCCCCACTCATGGCCCTCTACTCACATGCACAGTCCATGCGGGGGGCAGCTGGCTGTGACCTTCGGAGGCTCTGGGACAGAATAGGAGGGGGGCAGAGCTCTGAGGGAGGGCAGGGCCGGCAGGGAAACTGCTTAAGAACACCCGGAAGGGGCCATCCAGCCTGCAGGGGCCAAGGGGCACCACTGGGCTTGCCCAGCCACGTGTGCCAGGCTCCTGCAGCTGGCGTGCTTCTCGGCCCGGTGCCTGGTAGGCTCCTTCAGAGGGCCGTGGGGCGAGGGCGTGAGTCGTGTGGGTGAGGCTGGCGACTGACCATACCCGCTTGATCTTAAGCAGTTTCAGGCAGAGAGCAGTCCTGGGGGCCGGGGCCGGGGGGCGTTACCCTGACGGAGACCCCAGGGAGGTTGGGGGCCTGGGGGAGGGGCTGGGCTCCCAGAGCCTCCGAAGGCCCAGCTGCCCGTTTGCTCTACGTCATCTAACTATGAACAGTAAGGAGGCACAGACCAAGCAGTTGGTAATACAGCTTGGCACGCAGACACCGGACGAGAGAGACTGCAGCAAGGGTTTCACGTGATCGTGTGTAACGCTCGTCCACACCTTAGTCTTCGCCTTGGCACTGCTTCCGTTCTGGCCTTCCTCAGAAGCATCGTCGCCCCGGCCAGAGTTCAGCCATCTTGTCTTCTCTCGCTGCTGCTTCTGAAAACTGTGTCTGAGAGGGGAGCAAGTGCCCGAATCCCCGTCACTAGCCGAGGAGCGGCCTGCGACACTGGCCGGAAGCTCTCCATCGCTGGACTTTTTAGCTTTCTCTCTCAGAGCCGGGTATCGGTAAGGGTAGCCCGTCCTGTAACCCTAGGGCCAAGAAGAGGGGAGGTGGTGAGCAGACCGGCCCTCCAGGGCTCTCTGGCACAAGCAGAAATGGACCTGCCCCTCGAAGCAAGCTCCACCCACGGTGGTAGGGGCCCTGGCGCGGGGCAGGAGTCGGCGCTCGCAGAAAGGGCTCTGAGGGGCAGCGGGGGGCGGGGGTCACACAGACCCAGAGCCGGCAGAAAAGCAGGGCCGGGCCAGTCTCTGTGGGGAGAGGGCCGGACAAGTCTCTGTGGGGAGAGGGCCGGGCCAGTCTCTGTGGGGAGAGGGCCGGGCCAGTCTCTGTGGGGAGAGGGCCGGGCCAGTCTCTGTGGGGAGAGGGCCGGGCGGCCCTGTTCGAGGCCCTGCCCTGAAACCCCACAAACAGGGAACAATGCACGCAGACCCCTGCCTAGGCGTCTCCGTGAAACAGGCACGGGGTGAGAACAGACGCGCTGCTGGCCGCAGGCAGGCGCCTTCCTCCAGTCTCCTCGCACTCCGTCCTGTGTGCTGGCGCGGGGGTGGGGCAATCTCACGGCACTGCTAACAGCAGCTCTGGGTGATTCGTAAAGCGACTGGGCATTTCTATTCACTGCCTGAATGACTAAAGTCTCTCGTCGATAGATATAAGAGATTGAAGAAAACATTCTAAAGCTGATAGTGGTGATAACGGCACACTCTTTTTTATCTCCCCATTTTTACTGGCATTTAATCCATATATCCAATAGTTTAGTTGCTCAGTCATATCGAAAATTGTACAATAAATTTTAGAATATTTCTCAGCATCACCTTTAAAATGAGTGGTGTCATCTCAATCAACGCGCATGCAAACCTCCACCCCAACTCTTTTTTTTTTGTTTTTTTTTTGGGGGGGGGCATCACTGCCCTCAGGTGGTGGGAGTAGGAGGCCCAGCCTTTGCTCCATGGAGCTGGAATTGAACCTTCATCCCAGTGAGCCGCAGTTCTGCGCACAACCACTACGCCACCGGGGCTCAGCCCCCACCCCAACTCTTGGAGCTTGTTCCAAACACTGAGTGCCAGGGCCCGGGGTGGGGGGTA
>PVJH01037296.1:0-18079 GCA_004026705.1 Nesogale talazaci | reverse complement strand
TTTCTCTCTCTCTCTCTCTCTCTCTCTCTCTCTCTCTCTCTCTCTCTCTCTCTCTCTCTCTCCCTCCCTCCCTCCCTCATGATATCATGGTATCTTTCCCAAAGACATAATGTTACACCGCTCATATTAGGGGAGAAAAGAGCTTTCCTTTGGCCAGATGGTCTTCTCTCCAGATTGCCTCATTTTTCTACTCTGTTTTACCAAGCATCTTTGACAATGCTTTATTTTAATTGTTAGGTGCCACCAAATCAGTACCAAGTCACAGTGACTCTGTGCACAGCTGAACAAAACAATGCACTCTCCTGAGCCGTCCTTACAAGAGTTCTTAGGTGTCAGCCCATTGCTGCAGGCACTGTGTTGATCCATCTTATTTGGGGAGTCCTTGTCCTTTTTTCACTGCCCCTTTATTTTGCTAAGCATGATACGGTGTTCCAGGGATTGGTCTCTCATAGTAACATGTCCAAAATATGTGAGATGAGCTCTGCCCATCCCTGCTTCTCAGGAGATCCTGCGTGTGCTTCTTCCATGATGGCTTAGTTTGTTCTCTTTGAAGTTCATGGATCTCTCATTAATCTCAAGAGTTTCCCCCAGCACCACTACTCAAGTGTGTGGATTCATATGTGCTCTTCCTTACTCACATGCATATGAGACAATTGAAAATGCCATGGCTTGAATCAGGTGCACCTTAGTCCTCAAGGTAGTATTCTTGTTTTTCAAGACTTTAAAGAAATCCTGTGCAGCCAATATGCCCAGTTCCATGTGCCATTTGATCTCTTGAAAGCCAGTTCCATAAATATTGCTTGTGGATCCAAGCAAGATGAAATTTTTCACAACTTCAGGCTATTCTTCATTTACCATGATGTTGTCCATTAATCCAGTTGTGAGAATTGGGGGTTTTCTTTACATTTGCTATTTTCATTAGCTCCATTTTCTTATTTTAACATATTTTTCTTAGTTTCATCTCAGCAGTCCACCTAAATCCTTCCTATCAAAGTCATCCACAGATTCCATCTTGATTAATACAGGCTTGAACCTCAGTCCTAGCTGGCTTCTCAGCAGCATTTGATCCAACTGTCATTCCCTCCTGCCCCAATGATTTTCATTTCTAGGCATTCATTACAAGACAGTCTCTTAGTCCTTCACCACCTCCTTGGCTATCTTCTTAGTGTCTTTGCTTGATCTTTTGAATGTTGGAATTCTTTAGAAACTCAGTGACTGCCCTGACCTCTTAACAATTTCTGCTCACTTCCTTAGGTGATCTCATCCAGACATGTAGCTTTAAATATCAGCTATCACCTAATGACATCATGAAGTCATGACTTCTCCTCTGAGTTCCTAAACTGTCCAATTGGCTGTCTCTGTTTGAATATCAAGTAGGCATCCTAACCTTAGTATCTTCCTAAATTAACTCACAAGTGTCCGCCATACTTCCCCTGAAGGTCAAAACAGTCTTTACTCATCTTTGTCTTAATTGTTTCTATCATCATTCTTACTATACTGAATAATAATTTTTTAAAACAAAAATCCAAGAAACTTGCTTGATTTCTTTTCCCCCTTAGCATCCATGAGCAAGTCTTACGGATGGTAATTTAAAAATACAAAGCCAATCACATATTTCCACTTATCCTGCTGAGAGTAAGTAAAAAATGATATCCTCCTGTGTCTGAGTCCCTATATTAACTTCTACTTTTTCTCAAAGGATTCTGAGTAATGCTTTTGAAAGCATAAACTGGATAAGACCCCTTATTTTTCAAAAGGTGGGATTTATACTTAAAAAATGTAACACTTGTGAGAGAAAAGTAAAAGGAAATAAAGAACTGTAAGGCAAAAGGCTTTTTACAGTGGTCTAAAAGCAGGCATGTACATAAGGTAAATATATTTATATATGATGATGAAAAGATAGATTTATGTGCATATACTTATAGGATTAATATTAAGGCAGCAGATGAGCATTGCACCTCCACTCAAGTACTTTCTCAATGCAAGAACATTTTGTTCTATTAAATTGAAATTACATGATGCACACCTTCCCAACGTGATCACTAAAGACAAATGCGTGCATCAGCAAAAGTGGTGAAGAAAGCTGATAGTGCCCGACTATATCAAAAGATATAGCATATGGGGTCTTAAAGGTTTGAAAGTAAACAAGCAGCCATAGAACTCAGAAGCAACAAAGCCCATATGGAAGAAGCACACCAGCCTGTGTGACCACTAGATATCGAAGGGATCAGGTATCAGACTAAAAAGAACTAAAAAGAACTAAAAAGTATATCATTATAAACGAGGGGGACTACAAATTAGGGACCCCAAAGCCCATCTGAAAGTGAAGAGCCATCCCCTTACAGAATAGTCACAGGGAAGAGATCAGTCAGTCAGGGTACAGTGTAGCAACAATGAAACATGCAACTTTCCTCTTATATGCTTCCACCACCACCACCACCACCCCACTATCATGATCTCAATTGTGCCTTACAAATCTGGCCAGACAAGAGAATGTACACTGGTACAGATAGGAACTGGAAACATGGGGAATCCAGGACAGATGATTCCTTCAGGACCACTGGTGATAGTGGTGATACTTGGAGGGTGGAGGGAAGATGCATTAGAAAGGGGGAACTGAATACAAGGAGCTACAAATGGTCTCCTCCCTGGAGTATGGATAACAGGGAAGTGGGTGCAGGTAGACATCGGACAGGGTAGGATATTTGGTGGGTAGGAAGGACACCATTGAATAAATTACTTTATGTAAGCAGTGGGGGACAGCCATAGACATTGGAGCTAATTTGCATGTGAAAGGCAGAGGGCATTTTTCTGACACGGTAATATTTGAGCAGCCATTGAAGCTATGTGAAGAGCAAGTCATATGACAATCCAAGAAAGGAGTTCCCCAGTCAGGGTGAATACAACACATACAACTATTAGGATGGCAAAGCTGGGCTTTTCCAGGAACAGTAAGATAGTCAATATGGTTACTACAACCTATATAAGGAGTCCATGTTGTTATTGGTAGGGGTCGTGGAGTTGGCTGTGATTGATGAATGTTAGGGCAATAAGCAGGGGTTGCAATGTGGAAGAACTTGCAGGTTATGATAACAAGTGTGACTTTTAAAAAATTCATTTTATTGAGGACTCATACAACTCTTATCACAATCCATCCATCCATTCATTGTATGCAATGTGGAAGAACTTACAGGTTGTGATAACAGGTGTGACTTTTAAAAAAATCATTTTATTGAGGGCCCATACAACTCTTCTCCCAATCCATAATCCATCCTTTGTATGCAAAGCATACTTGTACACTTTTTGACATCATCATAATCACAGCATTTTCTTTCCACTTAAGCCCCCGTTATCAGCTCCTTGTATTTCTCTTCCATCCCCACCTCCATGAACCCTCAATAATTTATAAATTATTATTATTTTATCATAATATAGTGCCTAGTGCCTGTGAAGGTAACCTTATTTGGACACAATGTGCATATGCAATTAAGTTAAACTCGGTGACTATTGCATGGAATTTCAAGAGACACAGAGACATAGGTGTGTGGGAGAGAGTATCAGACTATGAGAGTGCAGAGGCAGAGATTAGAGAAGTGAAATACTCAGAATCTGGAAGTGGCATAGAAGGGTTCTCCCCACTTGAATCTTTTCTGGGTGTGCAGCCCTGGTGACACCTGGATTTGGAGCTCAGGCCTCCAGAACTATGAAAATGACATCTCAGTTGCTTAATGCCAACAACATTCTGGTGATTTCTTCTGGCAGCTCCAGAAAATGACATGTCACCTTTTTGCTGCACTTATCAGTACATGAGGTGATTAGTTATTGCTTGCTTTGTTCATGTCTTTCTTGTCCATAAATACAAAGGGATTTCTAAATGTTAGAGAAAAATGGACCTAAAGGAAAATTGGGTTTTCTTACAAATTTTCTGCTGCTCCATTGTGTATAATCTAAATAACTATATAGTAGCTTTAATATCCAGTTTTTCTATAATGCAACCTCCAGTATAGTAAGCACTCAATGAATATGTCACATGTGCATGGATGGACCTGAACTCTACCACTGCAAGTATGGGAAATGGAAAAGCTGTGGTGGTGCCTGGTTTTAAATCCTGCCTCCACCACTTCTTGACCCAGTGATATCTGGTAAATAATTTAACCTCTATGTACCTTCATTCCCACATTTGACAATGAAGATAAAGTATTTGCATTTACCTATGTAGATCTTCTATGGATTAAAATTAGTCAATATCAAAGTTTATAATAGTAACATAGATGGTGCTACTTTAAAGTCCCTGTGAGTTAATGTGGTAGTTCTTAGAGGGGTGTTTAAAAGAGTCACTGAGTAAGCTTTCTAAAAATATAGTTCTCACGTCTCACAATTGACTTCAATCCCTCATACAATGAAGTCTTTCTTACCTTTATCTCCTCCCCCACACCTCCCGGACTAGGTTGCTTTGGTAGATGTTATTGCTATTTTTAGTTACTTGCTGTTCAGTTGGCTCCAACTCTTGGCAGTTGTGAGATTGACTGTTCCTGCATCATCTCCATAATCCCTAGTAGGTCCTTTGTGGTTACGCATGTGTCAGTCTATCACATTGAAGAACTCCTTCATTTTCACTGGTCCTGTACCTAACCAAACATGATGGTTTTACCTCAACTTTCATCTTCTTCCTTGACAGTGTGTCCAAAGTTAGTGTGTTGAAGTCACTATTCTTCCTCTAAGGAACATTCTGATTGTATTTCCTTTTCAGACAGATGTCTTCATTCTTTTCGCAGTCCACGGTCTATTTAATATTCTTTCCCAGCACTACAGTTGAACTCATCAGTTCTGTTTCTGTCTTCCCTTTTCCCTAGGTTCATGACTTCTGCCTACATTTGAGGTCATTCTAAAAGACTGTGGTTTAAAAGACTTGGTCAGACACTCTTTTAAAATGGTTTAGCAGTAGAATTACAAAGTGTATTATTTTGTTTGATTTCTTTTATTTTTGCTTCCATGGACCAAGATGCTGTGCTTCAACACTATTTCTTTATTTAATTTCTATATATGATAAATTATGAAAAATGTTACATAGATTTCCTTATATAAACTAATTTAATTTAGTAATAACCTAATCACAGTCAATAACATACTTGTGAGGAAAATGTTGCCAACTCACAATATTACAACTGTGTGAAACCAGGATCCAACCACAACTCCAGTGCATGCTAGAACCGACTCTCTTTACTTCAGAGACAGACTGCTTTTACAGTTACACTCTGGTACCATTTCCTTCAAGTACATTTTCTTAAGTTCCCTACTTGAGGATAATATTGTCCTTTCTTAAGTGAAAGACTTATTACATTCTCAAATGAATAAAAAGGGTCATTTCTGTTGATCTTTGAATTTCTTAAGGAAAAGTGTTTCATCAACTTATTCTTGCCATGATGACATAAAAAAGAACAGATGATCTGTAGAACAATTTAAGGTCAAGTTCAATTGTTTTGAGTTCATCAGTATCATCTATTGAAGCGGCCATTATTCACATGTGGTGAATGCCACCCATATCTAAGTCCTCACATCTGTCAAACATATACTGAATATAAATATAGGAGCAATCCTTGTTTCCTAAGGATGTCTGTATGATAAAGCATAGCAACAAGTAAATAGGTACAACCCCCAAAATAGAACAGGGTATTGTGGATATGTGGCCCAGAAAGAAACACAGTACTTCTCTGAGGTATTAGACTTCAAGTGATTAGTGAAACATGAGATGGAGTTAACCATAGATAAATGAGTGGATGTGAAGGCATTGCAAACAGGAAGCAGCATGGCCAAATGCTCAGGGGCCCAATGGGGTGGGGGGAATAGCATATTCAAAGAACTGAAAGTAATTCAGAGTGACTGGTCTAAGAGAGAATTGGACAGACTGAGGACATGGATGCCTGGGATAGCATACTAAGGAGTTTACATTTATCCTAAGGGTAGCAGAGGGCATTAGGTGAATTTTAAGTAAGTAAATGTCATGATTACATTTTTGCTTTAAAAGGATCACTTTGCTGGCTGTGCTGGATAAATATATTAAGGTGCAGGGGAGCGAGGTCTACCATATCAGTCAAAAGATAGCTAAATAGTACCACTCATCATGGAGGTGGGGCTGACTCCAAATATGATAAGAATGATAGAAGAACCGATCTACGGTCTTCTGTGTAAGATGAGAGAATACCAGAGAGCCTGAAAGAGAGAAGGATGCCAAGGCTGTGATCCAATACATTTCTCTCATTAGCACAATATTATCCAGATTTCTCCGTCATGGACACCTGTGGTGGCGCAAGCTGTTCTGATGCCCTGGACAATTACGGCACTAGCGATGGTAGCAGAACAGAATGCATGCTTCTCGGTCATGCATTCTTCACCTGTGTTTGACATTGGCAGGGTGAGGTACCCCTGACGTGATGTATCTGCAGAGAAGGCATTTGGCCCAGAGTGGATAATAGATTCATTGGGCCTTCATAACGCTGACAAGTATGCCCAACCGCAATTCGCCTCCTATGTTAAACTGGCTAGCCCAAACCAAAAGACAAAAGGAATATTTTATTGAAAGCTGCAGAATGGGACATCATGGGGGCCTATTCAAATGTGCTGCCTGACACGTGATACAGACAGGAACAGGAAACACAAGGAATCCAAAATAGAAGAACCTCTCAGGACCAGTGGTAGAAGGGCGGTATTGGGAGGGCAGAGGGGACCTGGAGTAGAAAGGGAGAACGGATCGCAAGGATCTACATATAACCTCCTTCTTGGGGAGCTAACAGTGGAGAAGTGGGTAAAGGGAGATGTCGGAGAGTGAAAGATATGACAAGATAATAATAATTTATAAATTATCAAGGGTTCATGGGGGAGGGAGGAGCAGGAGGGAAGGGAGAAATGAAGAGCAGATACCAGGAACTCAAGTGTTTTGAGAACGATAAGGGAAACGTATATACAAAAGTGCTTGACACCGTGAATGTATGTGTGGATTGTGATGAGTTGTATGAGCTCCCAGTAAAATGATTTAAAAAATATATCAGCTACCGTCCTAAATATAAATCACTGATTTTGGAAGTTATTATTTCACTCATGCCCAAACCAATGGGTTTATAAAACCTACAGAAGCTCCTGTTTTATGGCATCCTCTACATCCCTATATATGAAGAGAGTGACTGGTTTGGGGTGTCATGTAGCAAACATGGAAAGTTGGAAGGCAGGGTCTGTGCCTTGCCATGTAAGGCATGCTTCCCTAACTCTCTCTGCCAGCCTCTCAAGCTTCAGCCAGTTATCAAAGTATGTAATTGTAAAAAGCTTCAGTGTCTCACTCATTTAGGGCAGTTCTTTTTTTTTTTTTTTTTTTTTTGGTATGTTTGTTTTTTGTAAAAACTCCTAATTTAAAATGTAATTAAGGATCAATTACTTCAAATAAAGTTTGTGAGCTTCTGAATTCTCAATTGCTTCTAGATTTCTTTAGCTAGTTTTAGTTAATAGTAATAGGCATGAAAGGCTTTAGTCTACCCACGCAATTGGGGGAAACTTGGATTTTCTATAGTCAACACTAACAAAATCTTATTCTGGATAAATTGAAATATCTTAACTTCTTAATAAATTCCAAAGTGTATTAGCATAATAGTGTGTATTTTAACTACCATATATAATCATGTTTAAGCCGAGTTGTTTAGCACATTTTTTATGCAGTTTTCAGCACATTTTTTATGCAAGTTGATATTTGCGTCATCTTATACTCAAATATATATGGTATGTTCTAAATACAGGCATGCAACTGCATATTTCACATGAGTGCATAGTTAACTGTATACATACCACTCAAATATAAGTGCATTTAGACATAAATATATTTATGTGACATGCACTTATTTTGGTCTGGGAATTATTTGTTTGGGTCAATGTTATGGGATAGGTTATGGAGAAAAAAATGTAGGTTCATGTAATTATTGGAATGAATCAGTCTTTGAATTCAGATAGACCTTCTGAATCCACATTCAGACATTAACTGTGTTAATTGAACAGCTATTCAATTTATTAAAGTCTCAGTTTTCTCAAATGGCATTCTAATATTTATTTCATAGCATGGCTGTGAAAAAAAAAGAAAGAAATATGTAAATTGCCTAAAATATTTTCTTGGAACCTTATCTTTTGGTGGCTAGTTGCAATGGAATCTATTCAAACTCCTGGCTATTGCGTGTGTAGAACTGCTCGGACAGGTACCAAAGACTGAGACCTTTTGGAGCAGATCATTGGGTCTGTCTTTTTTTGGGCTAATAGTTGAAAACTTACCCATTTGTGCCCTACAAAGACTGCAACAGTTTACAAGCTAATTATTTACTCTCGCGCTTGCATATAACTTTACACATTTATCTACTCCCTCCTTTTTGTGAGATATCATTATTGCTATAATTTCAGGTGATTATTTTAAAGTGAGGTCAAGTGGTAAATACATGTTCCTGATTTTGTGTTTGTGCTTATGTATATACCTATCTTAAGGATTTATGGCAAGGCAAGTTGCTTACATGAATTACAAAATGTATATAGGCTCAATTGTCAGGGTATTCTTTAAATATGTTGATTATATCAATAGATTCTACCGTTAGGTTTGCCACCATTGCTTTGGTTTCAACCTCACAGCTGTTTGTAGCCTTATCTTCCCTCCTCCTTTGTTATGGCAAAACATTTTTTCAATAGTGTTTCACTTTGTTTACAGCGCTTAAAATGGTCACATTTGCTTCAGATGCTTTACTGTCTTCTTAAAACATTTTCTTTTAGCACACTATTTGCATTAAAATAAAAAATGTGTCCCCTTGCTAAACTCTCCACAACTGAGCCAATCAGCATGCTCTCCCAAAAGGCAGGCTCAGTGTGCTTGGAAGCTGTGAGTGAGAGACAAAAGGAGAGCTTCCGTGTACATTTTCTATCAGATGGGGGAAGATGCCTTGACAACATGACACTTCCTACAGAGAGTTCCAAGACAACATGAGCCTGAGAAAGAACTGACAGCAGTCCATTCCTGTACATTTATACACATTTATCTATGCCCTCCTTTTTGTGAGATGTCATTATTGCTATAATTTTTAAGTGAGGTCAAGTGGTAAATACATGTACCTGATTTTGTACTTGTGTGTGTGTGTGTGTGTGTGTGTGTATATATATATATATATATATATATATGCCTATCTTAATGATATATGGCAAGACTGTCCTCTGGCTCAAACACCACCTCTTCCTTATGGTGACATGACTACTTCCCTAAATCCTTATAGCCAGACTACTTTCAACAAAGCATGATAACTAGCCAACAGAGGGCCTTAGACAAATGCATCTTGACATTGTATGTAACTCTCAGTATACAAGAGTTGGGGTAAGCTATGTCCTAGACTCGTGCTACTACACGCTGTTCTCCAAAGTAAATATCTTGCTCAAAGTCTTTACTGTTTCTGCATTCTAATCACGTCTCTCACCACAGAGAGAAGGTCATAACAGAAAAGCGGTGGCAGATTGCAATATACCTTAATACTTTAAACTTTTTACACACAGCTCCTTTATTATAACCCATTTCTATATTCCAAGGCTCAGAAATAAAAACACCATTTTAAAAGTGCCAGAAAAAAAGAATGGCTAGTGATAGGACGATGAATTCTGGTGCCTACTGTAAAGAAAGTTTTCTGATATGCAGGCTAGCAGGCTTTTTTTTTAATGGTGGGGAAAGTGCATTGTAGAGTTAATCATTGGGACCATATGCCAGAGAGAAAAAATGTTAAACTATTTTGTATACATTTCAGGGCTGGGGAATATCCTTAATTGAGTTCTTCTGTATGTGTAAGCTTCAGAGTCTCAGGATTAAGCACTGACCCTGACTCATGGCTGCTTCACTTTTCTCTTTTCTTCCAACTGACTTGGCGCCCGTCTCTTACCTAACAAACCTTCTGTGAGCAGAGTGGTAACAATTGCTCTCTTCCAGTGCATATCCTGTATTTCAGTGTGCACACATCGTCCAAACGATCTAAAATGGCCAATACATTTTCCTCTGTGTGTGCACACTGTTATAATCTTACTCTCGTGTCTTTTATATGGTGTAATTATTATGAACATGTCTAAAGCTAATACAATGGTAGATATGAGATTCAATCTTTGGACAAAATCACAAAGTAAATATCTACACCAAAATGGAAACATCCTTTTATCCCCAGGCTTTGGGGATGAGTAGTTATGTCTGATGGCTTTTGGTTAAGGTTGTTTTGTAGGGAAAGCCCTAGTTCCGGTACCCAGAGAGTTCAGAATTATGATAGAAGTACTGGATCCTGAGATCCAGTGAAAACAAAGGCTCAGGACCTAGTGAGAAAGGAAAAGGTCCAGCAATCGTATGTGGCCACTGGATTCCAGGTCTTTCTGGAGAAATGTTGTCAAAGTTGAAGGTCTTGTTACTTGCAGTTGAGAAAATATGAACCGACAAAACTTTATATATATATAAACTATATATATATATATATATATATATATATATATATATATATATATATTCCCTGTAGCTCAACTGTATGCAGAATGAACTTCTTATTTCTTCTGTCTTTTCAAACACTTCAACCATCTCCAGAAAGATATCCAGAGTTGGGTGTCCTTACACGAAGACAAGAAAAAACACAGATCATATAAATATCTCCACAATTATCAACAGCATCCATTGCTTTTCTGATTTTCTCTTTCAGTCTGTCTGATTTATCTACGTCTTTCTAATATAGCAAACATTAATGTGTTACTTACCCATTTAATTGTAGTTATCCCTTCCTTTCAAAGCTGTCTCCTGATTTTAGCTTAGAAATTTACCCTCCCTCATAAAATACATATGCGCTGATAGACTATATTGTGTCTCTGAATGTCAGAGATGCACCCTTATTGACTTACATCTATCAGCCCATCCTACTCCCCTGGCCTCGGTCACTGGTATATATACTGCCTGTCTCGTACATCATGAATTGCATGACTCTTACTTACATTTGTAAAACAAAAGTTGTTTTTCATGGATATTTCATGGTTCTTGTAATTGTCAATGGAAGCCATTTAAGAATTAGATAAGCACTCTGCTTTAGAGTACAGCCAACATGATACATAGCATTACAGACAAACAAGAGGAGAAATAGTCTTGGCAATATCTTGAGAGATGAAGTCAAACAATCCCTTAAGGATTCTCTTTGGACTGTTATTGCAGAATTCAAATTATGTAGTTTGTCAATTTGAAGGATGTTTTGCGACCACAGAGAGTTGGCCATGACATCTCTAGGGTCCTATCTCTTTAAATGTGCTTTGTCATCATTTAATAATTATTATTCCGACTGCTCTCGTAACTCAGTTTTAGGGAATCTCTTTTGGGTGGGCAAGTGCATGGGAGCCTCTTCATTCTTTCCTTTCACCATGGCAGTCTGTCTCTGAGGGAAGAACTCTGTTCTCTCTTTACCACCTCCACACATTCTCTAGTTTCTTCTGAGGGTTTAAGCTTTTGGAAACAAAAGTGGGATGTCTTTGCAGTATGCTTATTTCAACCTTTCTCCCCCCTACGGGGACCATCTGGTTTACTTGGGAGAAAGAAAAAAAGAAAACATCAAGAAAAGAGGAATTAATGTCTCAGAATGATATCTAGCTATACACACAGTTTGCACTGTAGGAGAAACTGTAACACTTGAGAAATGTTAGAACTAGTGGGTTTAAAAGTTTGTGTTTTCCATTCACCTCAATAAGCCTGATGCAGTTTTAAACTCTCAAGTCATTTATTATTTGGAGAAAAGATATTATATACTTAATATTTATACGTTATGAAAATATCCATAAGCAGTATATGGAGTGTTCACATTTCTTACTAGTTTTTAAGTTCAGAATATATGATCTCTCTAGGATCATTAAAAATTAAACATTGGAAAAGAATTTCACTTTGCACTTAATTAAAGATTAGCTGTCAGGTACATTGGTCTTCAAATTGACCTTCATCATTTATCTTATTTCATGATCAACTCTATTTTTTTTTACTAATCATTTTATTGGGGGCTTTTCTAGCTCTTATTCATGACCAACTCTTATTCAGTGTTCAAAGCCCAACTCCTGTGTTTCTTCTTCTGAGAAGTTTTATGGCATCCGCACCCAGTCCCCTCCCTCCCCCCACCACACCACACACACCCAGTCCTCTGAGTTAGCTGTCCCATTCCCTTCATCACCTCAAACTTCTATTCTAATATGTAAATTGGACCTCCCCCTTGTGCCTGTGTGTCTGTGTATGTGTATATCCATACACACACATACAAGATCTGCTAAAACATGAGGACCCTGCTTTCCCTGATCTCTCTAACATTTGCCATATGGTAGATACTCAATGTGTGTCAGGAGAGCCAGCCCCTAGCAATTACCACAGGTCCATCAGGTGCAATTGTACAACAATAATATGCAAAGAGTAAAGTCATACAGAATAAGAGAGATAGAAGAGGAAGTGAAAGCAGGAGTCAGACACATGTCCTGTTCACATGCCCACCTCAGCCCCACTTGGTGGTTCACGTGGGGTTATGGAAGGTGGGAATGGCAGGGGAGAGGGAGCAGGGAAATATATGGGGAGAGGAGACAGAGTGTCTTTATTGTTTTGGGACTTTTTGTAGGTAGCTAGAAAACATGTGTCACAAGGTGGGTGGTAATCACAGCTAAGTCCCTTGGGGGAAGGAAATGAGGGGGCTGGGTGCCTCCGTGGGAGGAGATAATCAGGGAATGTCTGCTTCTACAGGGAGACAGAATCAACCATGTGCTCACTTTAAGATGGTATAGCTGCTACAGGAGAATCTGTGGAATGACATTTGTTAGCTTCGCACATTTCCCCCTTTGGTTTTATGTCTTAAATCCAAAAGAGCCACCGGGGAGACATGGTTATTTTCTATACATTGAAAGCTGTCAAGGCAAGTTTAATGACCAAATTAATGTATACAAGCCCCAAACTCAGGTTTATGGGGGCAAACATTTTGAATCCAGACACAGGGAATAAGGCTCCTCTATGCCCACCTGCTACTGGGGGAAGGTGTGAGAGGGATTGGCTGCCATGGTGGGAAGAGATGAAGCAATTAGGAGAGTCTGCTTCTATAGGGAGATAGAATCAACCATGTGCTCACTTTAAGGCAGCACAGATTTAAGGAGAGAATCTGTGGAAAAGATAGTGAACACAGGAAAATATACTTGGACTATATCTTCAACTTAGCAGAGTGGTGGCCTTCCTAACCATGGAATACTAGCTTACAGCTTCCCTCTGTACTAGTGAGGGAATAAATCCTATTCATATTTCCTTCAGTGTTGGTCTCCCTCAAATATGGAATTAAAATTTTACAAGTAGTTGTGAAAATTATGATAGGCTACTACAAATCTCAATACTTTCCTGGTAAGGATTTAAATCTTTCTCATATTAAATTAATTCAGGAACAGAATGTAACCCAGTCTCAATTTTGATATTTGTGAATCATAAAATGATTTGAAATGTGTCTGTGTACACTGAAATGGACTGGAAGGCAGGAAGTTTGGTTTGAGTTTAAACTATGATTAGAAACTGAAGTTCTCAGAAAATGATTTACTCAATAATGAATATTCTCTTCCCACTATGATATATTGCCTCTTTAAAATTCAGTTCCTATCTTTAAAGATCTCACATTCTGGGAGAAAGAACCTCTTTAAAAGGGTTATATATTAATACCCTCTATACAGAAAAGGTACAAAACGGATTAATCACTGTGTAACCTACACCCAGTATTTAGATAATGCACTTGAGGGAACGCCTATGACCCTAATATAAGAATAACTAACTTGGCTCTTGATCACTTATTTTAGCTGCACAATAGAAATTCTATTGTGTAAAATTGAAGTCTAAAATTTCATGTTTCCAAAGTGTAAAATATTTCTTGATTCAATACTGCCTATTTTTACTTACTAGAAGAATGCTATTCATCAAAAAGAGATGATTTCTCTAGCTAGAGTAGATGTAGCACTCTAGGTGTGCAGTGGTGAAAGTATTTGGTTGGTAGCTCAAAGGTTGGTAGTTTGAGCCCATCAGTTACACCTTAGGAGAAAAATGGGACCATTTTCTTACATACAGATATGTAACCACTAACATCAAGTCGATTCTCATTGATAGTGACCTTTTCAGAGGTTGTAAATCTTGATGAGAAAGCCACTTCATCTTTTTCTTAAAATTTAGCTGTGGGGTTTGAACCACTGATCTTGTGGTTAGCAGTCCAGCTTTTATCCACCACCACCACCACCACCACCACCAGGACTCCTTTTCTAACAACCTTGTAAAGCTAGGGGAGCAATTTTACTCTGTCCTATATATATAAGTCACTGCAGATCTGTCTTCTGAGTCAGAATCCACTCAATGGCAATGAGTTTGGGCTTATTTTTGTTTTACTATAGTGTATGTCTGTGTATTTCCATTCACGTGCATCCAGTGGTTATCATATCTTAACAGCAAGTTTTATGTTACCTGTTTTACACAGGAGCAAGTTTTTGTTCAAAGAAGCCAAAATATGTGTCCACAGTTACAAAGCTAGTGGAGAGCAGAACTGGATGCTATGTCATCAATCGTCCCAGAATACCACAAGCAGGCGTGAAAAATAGGAATGACTTCTGGGAGCACAATGTGTGTTCTCCAACTAGCTATTGATATTGTGTTGGCTTTCATGTTTACTTATCAGAAGGAAACACCAAGCTAGCTTGCAAAATAGATTAGTATTTGAAAGCAAGCTTTAAGAAAACGAGAGAGAAGATGCATAGAAGGGTTCTGTAAGAATTAAATTTTAAAGTATGGGAAATAAGCCATGTCCCAGTAAGCAGCAGCTTAAACTTCACTTCGACCACAGGAGTGTTATCCTAATCCTTCTCAACAAGAGAAGTGCATCACGTCTTAGATCTTTAAATGTTTTTAACCAAGAGATCACAGCAGATATCCAATTGCTTCATAAGATGTTCTTCTCATAACATTTCTCAGTATTTTTTAGCCCAAAATTTGTTAGGTTGTTAGCTCTATGCATATATATTGTTTCATTTGGACTAATGTCATGCATGTGTTAAACTATACCTCATATTGTAGCATCATTTTAGTATTTTTTCAGTACGCTTAATGTATTATGTTGCCTCCTTGAAATTGCCTTCCGAATTTGTTTTAATATATTTTATTTGTATCACTTTTTTTAAAAAATCATTTTTTGGGGGGTTTGTACATCACTTATCTCAATACATACATACATATACTGTGCCAAGCCGCTTCATCTGCCTGATGTTGTCATCATTCTCCAAATCTCTGCTTTTCCACTTGAGCCCTTGATTTCAGCTCCTCATTCCTTCCCCTCCCCACTCCCTTCTGTCCTACCACCCCTCATTGCTGTATAAATTATTACTATTTTGTCATATCTTACATTGCCTGACATCTCCCCTCGCCCTCTGATGACTGTCCTCCAGAGAGGAGGTTATGTGTAGGTCCTTGTGATTGGCTCCCCCTCGCTACCCCACCTTTCCTCCACCCATCCGGTAACTCCACTCTCACTACTGATCTTGAAGAGTTCATCTGCTGTAACTCCTTATTTTAAAAATAGTGAAATGAAGGTTCACAAAATGTTTCATGAATTCAATAAACACAAAACAGAGGTCGACCTAAAACCTTGTGTGTGTGTGTGTGTGTGTGTGTGGTGGTTGGGGGGGAGGGGAGAGTGTTGGTGTTGGTGTTGGTTTTGGTGGTATGTCATTAAAAATAGAAATTTCCTTTTTCACAATTCAGAAGTCAGAAATTTGAATTGAGGGTATGGCCCTGTGGGTGGGGTTGTGCTTCCTTTTCTAGTTCAACTTCTTGCAGGTGCAGCATTCTCTGGTGGTCATAGGTTATTGTTGTATTTGCTTCTATTTTTTGTCTTCCCCTTCCCCCTGTGTCCATGGCTCTGTTTGGACCTTTTTATTTATTTATTTAACTTCTTGATTATCACTTGGTGAAAATTTTCAGAGCAAAATGTATTTTTCCATTCAACAATTCTTAAGACTTTTTTTGGTAATATTCATTGCAATCTTCACAATGTATTATCATTCTTTCCACTTACTCTCTGTGTTTGCCACTTCCCTTCATATCCCTTCCTTCCTCTGAACTTTATCCTTGGGTAAATAGTGCCCTTTTGATTTTCTATGACCAATTTCTCTAATGGTTAATCTCTCGGGTATTACTGTTCACTTCATAGACCTGTCTATTGTGTGGGTGAAAGTTGAGTCATGTGTGAGTTCACTTCCATGTGTGAAGGATGTCTAAGGGTCAGTAGTTACAGGGTTGCCATCAGTTTCTATCAGACCAGGAGGCAGAGTCCTTTACATAATTTTGAGTTTTATTTCAGTTTTCTGCTTCTCTCTCCAGGACCATCTGCTGTGGTATCTTTCAGAGTAGTAAACAGTGGTACTCCAAACACCATCTCCTTTCTTCTGGTCTCAGGGTCTTGGAGGCTTAGATATACAGGCTTCATTAAAAATAGTGAACTGTTTGATGAACTGTTTGATGAACTGTTTCTTGTTTTTGTCTTGTTTGTAAATGCCAAACAAATAAACATTCTATTCAGGTAACACTAAAACTGAACATATCAAAATTAAGCTGTAATGAAAATACTTACTATAATGTATATTTTAAATGTCCAAATAATACCTCCTTTCTGAAAACAGAAGAGTTCCATCAACCATAACTTTATCCTGCACCATGTTCTAGACAAAAAAGACACCTCAAATATAAACATATTTTAAAGAGATCATTTTGTTAACTCTCAAATCAATAAGACAGACAAAATATTTGGATGAGGGAGACCACCAGCCTGAGGGCATAATGGTGTCTCCAGTGTGCAGTCACATGATTCCATAAATATGGCATGTAAGCAAAGGAAATAGTCACATCACATTTGGTGCCAAATCAATTCATCACAGTTGCAGGTGGAACTACGGAAGCCGGAAAGGGATACATACATGATTGTGGACTAGAGAAGTTTGCATAATTGTTTCTGAGGCCTTCTGATCATATTGGTTGGGGCGTGACTCATAATCATTAGACTTTAGCCTTCTGATTTTTATCAAGGACTTTCCCAGGCAAATTCTTGAACGTGAAACTGTCCCTCTGGGTTGACAAACACTGTGCCTGAGAGTGAAGCTTTTTACATCTCTAGTTAAAGGTCAGAACTCAGGAAGGCACTATCTATGTGGAAACTCAAAATTAATTTAGGAGTCCCACTGTACCTGGAAGTCTCCTGAAAAAAGTAGTACTCAGAATTCAAGCTCTAACATCCCAGAAGAGGGAATCTGTTAACCCTGTTATTTTTTCACATTATTGTGTGAAAATTTTTGTTGTTTTCTTTTTGTTAACATTTATTTGGGTTCTATTATACTAATATCTACCAAACTATTTTAACCTATATAGTAATATATTTAGAGTGAAGTGTCTGCAGCTATTCATGCTGAGATAAAATTATGCCTTTTACACTTCCCAGCTTTGTAAGCACAGGCAGCACACTTAATCTCGAGCCTCAGTGTGCCCAATAGGCAAATAAAAAGGTTGATAATATCTGCCTTGTAGGATTGTTGTGAAGACTAATTAATTTGGTATTTCAGAAAAACAAAAAACAGTGTGTATAACAGTCCCTTAAGCAACCATGTACTGTAAGTTGTGAGTTGCTGTAACCTTGGCATCCATCGCACAATGACCTCAGGGAGCACAGAGCAAACTACTGCCCTGTTCCATGTCATGCCTGTGATTTACTGTGAGCCAGACTGTTTGACTTCACAGGGTTTTCCTTGAGTAATTCTTACGGATTTCAAGGAAGGAGTCCGTACGGGTGATAGTCAGCTTTGTGTGATCAGCCTTGAATTACTTAAAAGACATGTCAACATCCATTTCATTCTTCTGCCTCCCCTTCTGTAGTGATTGTTCTCTCCACTCCATTTCTTTAACCATTCTCCATGTGGTTTTCTTCTTCTGACAATGCTTCTGATGCTTCATTCTGAAATCGCCACTCATTCTACAAAAGTGCATTGA